>JAJIBD010033699.1:0-31865 GCA_021461705.1 Cryptotis parvus | reverse complement strand
AAAAGTCGGTGGTTTTCCTCATATGCCACAAATAATGAAAAAAGAGGAAAGAGATTATTAAGAAAATAATCCCCATCTACAATTGTGCTACAGAAAATTAAATACCTAGGAATCAGTTTGACAAAGAACGAAGGGACCTAAACAAAGAGAGATCTCACAAAAAGACATTACTAAGAAATAAAAGAGACACAAGGAAGTGGGAAACAGATTCACTCACTCATGGATCAGTAGAATCAACATTGTCAAAATGGTAATACTCCTAGAGCTTTATACAGACTAACACTAAAAAGCAAACTTTAAGATATATCATGATATTTATTGAAAGAAATTGACAAAACTATCCTGAAATTTGTATAGAATAACAGTTCCCATGGATAGCTAAAGCAATCTTGGGAAAAAGATGGGGGAGCATTACCTATCCCAACTTCAAAGTGTAATACACGGCAGTAGTAATTAAAACAGCATGTTTTGGAGTAACAACAGACATATGGACCTATGGAATGAGAGATGAGTATCCTGACACCCATCCTCAGATTCAAGGATCATTTAATTTTAATAAAGGAGCAAAAAGTAGGAAAAGGAGTAAGGTGAGAGCCTCTTAAACAAGTGGTGCTGGAAAACTGGGCAGCTACATGTAAAAATATGAGTTTGAACTTTCTAGCACTATGCAAAAGTCAGGACTATAATGAATGAAAAATCTCACATCAGACCTTGAACCATAAAGTACATCAAAAATATAGGAAAAACCTCGTTGTTAATAGGCTAAAGGTATCTTCAAAGATGAAACTATCACCTGTCATCACTGTCTTCCGTTCATCATCACCGGTTGAGCCGTCATCAGAAACATCTTCCATATGTCCTGTCTCAGCGTGAGCCCAAGGGCACCTGCTTGCTCCAGGAACATAAAGAGCCCCCAAACCATTCCATCAGGTCATGGGAATGAGGTCTATAATAGTTACTGTGGTATTTGCATATCAAATACGACACAGGTGTGCTTCTGGGTTAGTTCTGTCATCAAAGATGAATAAACAGTGACCAAATAAAAAGACAAATCTTAAAGTAAAAGAGTATTCATAATTTCACCTGATAAAGGGGTAATATCCAATTACATCAGGGACTGGTAGAACTTTACAAGAAGAAAAGAGCCAATAACTCAATAAAAAATGGGGAGAAAACTGAACAGAAACTTCTATAAAGAAATTCAATGACTAAGAGACATATGAAAAAAATGCTCATCATCACTAATCATCAGAGACATACAAATGAAAACAACGATGTTATATCATCTCACATCGCTGAGACTGGCGTATAGCCAAAAGAGCAAGTACAACCAATGCTGCTGTGGATGAGGTGAGAAAGGGACTGTCATCAATTGTTAGTAGGAATGTTTGAATGGTACAGCCTTTGGAATACAATACTGATATTCCTGCAAAAACTAGAAATTGACTCCAGTGATTTGACTCTAGCCATGTTCTCTTGGGAATATACACTGGGAGGCCAAAACGCACAGCAGAAACACACCCATCTGAACTTTATGTTCATAGCAGCACTATCTACAATTGCCAGAACATGGAAAGAACCAGAGTGACCAAGTACAGTCAACTGGATAAAGAAAGTTTGGTACATCTACATACTGGAATACTATGGGGCTGTTAGGAAAACAAGTTTTTTAATTCATAAAATTTGCCTATATATTTAGTTTCCATAAAATGGATGGACATAGAGGATGATCATGCTGAGTGAAATCAGCAGAGGAAAAGGACAGATATTGAATGACTGCACTATTTGGAGTGATAAAATAATACAATATCAATATCCTTGGCAAACGATATAGAGTCCCTGACTCCTGGATCACAATCTAGGGTCAGAACTCAGGATTTATTCTCTCACTTTGAATAAGGTGTGAGCTTTTTCGATAGCTCTTGCGAAACCTCTTGGGACCTGAATAGCATTCTCATCCTGCTTTCATAGGGCCCAGGTCTCGAGGTATGTTAATGGAGGAGAATGGTGGAGTTGAAGAGATATGCCTGAGCTTTCAGGGTTCTTTATCTTTTTGTTATTTCTTTGATGTTTTTGAAGGCGTTCCATGTTCTTCCTCCTTTGCAGCTCAGGTTTTAGGTTGTTTCATCGTGTTGACTTGCTCGACCTAGAACACATAACTGCTGCATTCAGGAGATGTTTGTTCCATTGAGAGTGAATGGGGCCTCTGGAACTAGTTTATTTTTCATGAACATAGTTTTGTTCAGATTCAGCTGCAGACTCCATTCCTTCCGCATTCTTGGTCAAAGTCAGCCATATTTGTGCCACTTACTAATGCTTGGTGTTAGAATGGATGTCATCAGTGAAGTAGAGGGTGGTGTGAAGGCTCTACTCGTCTACCTTCACTCCTATCTCCACCCCATTCTAGTTGTCACATGATGTGTTCTCGGAGGGTGTCGCTCATTCACCAATGTGGCAAGGTGCCGTGCCTCAGGCGTTCAAATGCTGTAATCCAAGCTCGCAAAGCAAGGAAGAGCAATAAATGAAGACCCTAAAGAAAGCAGCAGAAATATTGGGCTAAATGCAGCAGAAGCTATGAAAAGTATTCATAGCTCCCGCCTGTCCTTCATTAACTATTACACTATGACACTTGCTCTCCAACGTTCTGATGGATCATCAGCACTTCCAGAAAGCATTTTGAGAATACTATCCCACGGCCCACAGGATTCTTCAGATAGCCACGCCCACTTATCACATCCAAAATCACTAGTAGATGTATACAATGGGCCCAACATTTTCCTTCTTAAATCTGACATTCACCTCTCAGGAAATAAGTGAGCAGCACCAGGCCTTACAAACATCTTCTGAACGTAGTAGTTTTGTAAAAACAAGGTCTGAAGTCAACATGATGAGCTTACAAAACCTGAGCTATGCGTAGGAGGAAGAGAGCAACATGAAATGCTCTTCAAAAGCATTGAAGAAATAGCTAAAAAGACAAAGAACCTCCTCGCTCCGGGCGCACAGCCCCCTTCAACTCACCTTTCTCTGCATTAATACATACGCCTCTGTGAGACCTGGGCCCTACGGGCAGATGAGAACGCTTGGCCCTGGTCTCCCAAAGAGGAACCAAGAGCTATGCTTGTAATATCACGCCTCACCAAGTGAGAGAAGTAAACCGAGTTTTGACCTCTGGCTCTTATTCCAGAATCAGGGACTTTGGGTCTCGCTTGCCAAGGCATCAAAATCGGGAGGGCTGGACAAGTAATGTGGATTTGGAGATGAACCACCGCTGGACGAGCCATTACTCAGCTGTATCCCCAAGGGATGTCAATGATCACGTGGCCCCCACCGCAGATGGTCAGACTTTTGTCAAGACCCTGAACAAATGGTTTGATGCTCCTTGTATTCCTTGAAGCAATCAGATGCCATGAGCCACCCGGGTACGCGGGTAGGGTCAAATGGAAATATTACTGGCGCCCGCTCGAAAGCAAATTGATTGAAAACAGGATGTCAAGTGATCAAGTTATTATTATTATTATGGGTTTATTTATTATCACTATCATCATCATCATCATCATCACATTACATACATATCCAGCTTTCTGGGGTTTCAGATAAATGTTTGGTGAAGAGTTTCAATATCTATGGTCTCTTCCTCTGGTTGTAATTTACTACTCACTCAAGTGAGTTCATTAGTCATATACCAGTAAGAAATCACTTAAGTGATTTCTTACTGTGTATGACTACCTTGGTGATATTTTTCTCCCCAGATATTTGTGGGAGCAGTGTTATGCTAATAAGGAATTGGTTGCATCAGAATAGTAAAACTCACTCCAGAGTCTGAATTTACTGCTTGAGTCCAACAAGTATTTGCTATATGAGTGAAGAATTCACATGGTCTACATGGAAGGCTAACCTGCTCTGCCAGAAAGACTCTCATTCTCTAGTTGAAAGGAAGCTGGCAAAGGCTCTGGCCCCATCCCCAAAGCAATAATAAAGTACTCACACTCATTAGCACAGGTTACACAGCATCCAGAGGTCCTATTGAGCAACGGCGTGGGACAAGTGGATGCTGATTCTATTGTGAAACTTTGGGGATAGATCCCTTTCTCGTGGAAACTTAAAATATGTCTGGTTGACTCAGTGAGTAATGATTGAAGGTTGCCTTGGTTCTCTTTCCAGAAGAATAGAACTAAGGTGATTGGGGTGGGAGAGTGAGTTTCTTTAACCCCAGAATTATTAAATGATGTTATTATTTATCACATGTACAGCCTGTTGTTTATGGTAGTCAATTGGTCCTGTTTGATTCTGAAATCAAGTGATAAATGAGGCAAGGACTGTAAATAGAAGAAAACCAAGTAATAATCACTCATAGTTAACATATGGAAGCGCACTGAATAATTTTGTCTTTTTTTTTAATAAGTAATATTTTGAATTTGATATGATTCTTTTAATTAATCATAGAGTCAAGATTCTTTTTGTTTTATTACTTATCTGTACCTTCAAATTATTTTCTTTAAGGGGTGGTTGCTACTCGTAGTACTCTCTTTCCACAGTGGGGGAAACAACTGGGAAAATTCCTTGTTTAAATCAAAGAATATAGCTGTGGGTTCAAGTGCTGGTAATCCTCAATTGCCTACCCCTCATACAGTCTTAATCCTCTCTTCACCTATAGTACCCACCTTCCCCTCCTCCTCCGCCAACCCACGCCAAGAAACCACGCACTTATATGCACCTCTTCAAGCCCTGGTCCTGTGCCTGCCAAGAGTTACTATTTCACCAGGAATTACGTTCTTGTACATCACTTGATTATTTTACTAATCAAGACTCCTTCCTTCATTAGTTTTCTTCCTGACTCCTGCTTAATGGATAAATGAAAACAAAGTTTGAGTGGACTGAGGATGTGCCTCAAGTAGATAGAGCACACATGCTTAAATGAAACACTCTTGATCAGATCCCTGCACCTTATGGCCCCTATTATACCAGAAATGGCTTTGGTCCCCCAAGTACTGTGTGAGGGACATGATGTTCACAATAGAATTACCTAAAAAATGTTCTTTTGTAAACATTACTTAGAAAGCTCAAACTACTTTTTATCAAAGCTCAAACTATTTTTTTTTTTAATCAACAAGAAAGCCAAGACTTGAGAAAATCAACCAAGTGCACAGCCACTGTCACTAAGGACAGCTTAGAGCCAAACCAAAGGCCTCCCTCCCACTGAAAGGCAAATCTACACTTTTTATTACTTTATCACTTCTTCTTGCAGCCTCTGCATAACTGCCCTGCACTTCATCCTCATCCAAGCTGATTCAGGTGTGTAGCATTTGCCCACCCAATTAGCATACAATTTCCTTTGAGGGCAAGGATTGTGCCTTTCTGTCCTTAGCAAGCAGGGAGTGAGAAGACACCAACAGTGATGGGTGAATTTAATTATCTGAAGCTCCATCACACAGCATTAGGATCCTTCTCACAGCAACCTCCTAGTCCCCACACCCCAGCAAGCAATAAGTCTTCTGATTGCAGCTAGCCAAGCTCCCGCCCCACCCGTGCTTTTGATTAAGTTCCGTATTTAAAAGCCTTGCACTCCCAAGCATCCATTTTGCTTCCCAGGTGGGATGTAGAACTGTAGGTAACAGGCAGTTAATAAGCTTTAACGGGTAGGGACAGAGGCTCATTAATGGTTTCTCTGTGACGGCTGGTTCCCCAGCACCTAAATCTTGAAATAAATATATTCAGAGACTGTTATCCCAGCAGGACGCACATGGATCATTTTTTCTTCATTAACAATGGAGTCACTACAGCAACATTTTTTGGGTTTATATGCACATTTCCCAGCCTAAAAGCTTGTCCCTTTAAACCTGCACTAAATTTTGATCAGCCTTGATGAAAGAAGACTTACGCATCAGAAACAACCTGGTAAAATCTGTGCCCAAATGCATATTAAAAGAAAAATGTAAATTCACCAAAGACTCCCAGCATATCTCAGTTTATCCAATAACGGGAAGACAGAGGATGATTAGATAATCTGGGATCAAATCTCTGCATTCAGGACGACTCTCATTTGATAACAATGAGCAGTTTCAAGTAGAACTACCCAGCAGGAAGGCACCTTCAAAATATAAAACTTGTAGATAGAAGTGAATACAGCTTCTATCTATTAAAATGACCCCTTCAGAGCTCTCTACCCAGCCCTCAGATCACAATATGCAAAGGTACGTGGGTCTGAACTTCCAGTGAACGGGGTCTACTCAGCCACATCATCATTCTGTGTAAGTATTCTCCGTTCGCCCTGTGACCAGGGTGTTTTAAAGTTGCTCTTGACCTAGGGTCCCCGATATATAATATGACTGTGATCATCACCAAGATCCTTCCCTCCGAACACGCTTTAACTCCACTCTAACTTAATCTGAACTTTCTGTGAAAAAATTTCTCACAGGGCTTTGCATAGGCCCTGAGAGGACCAGCTCAACTGCAAGAAATGAAGACAGTAAAATAGATAGCTAACTGGTGTTCGCTTTCTGACAAAGGGTGATGCAGTGAAAGGAAAATAGGAGTAGATAAGAATAATGACGCAAGGACAACCAGAGTTCATTTCAAAACTTCAAAAAAAGCAGCAGAAAGAGAAAAATCTGTTGCTTTCCCAACTGTTTTCTAGGCTCCTGGATGAATCAGCCCTGGGCCCAAGCTCTTAATCACATGTTCTTGCTTAGCCGCCAGGCAAGGCAACAATTTCCTTTTTATTAGCATCAGTCCTGCCTCTGCTTGGTTTGTGCAATAATCAAAGGCAATGTTGTAATGACCCTTAGCTAAGTGAGAGTGTCTGGCCTCCCAGGTCCCCAGAGCCAGCCCTTTTCTTTGCAAAACCATGCTGGGTCGGGATCCTGCCCACTTGCTGCCTGGTCGCTCTACGCCCTGCCCATTTCAGACCTTGATCTTCCTGCTGGTCCTAAAAGAATCTTTTCAACTTCTCCGTCTTTGCCAGAAGCATGTGAAGCTAGAAACACAAAGGCACTAAGAGATGAAGGTGGGAGCTCTGGCAGAAATGAGAGCAAAACTAGGGTTGCTTGACAGTCATCACCCCCTGGCTGCTCTCACTCTGTAACTTACCAGTCTCCTCTGGAAGTACTTGTTAAGGTTCCTGTTCTTGGCAGGGACAAAGAAGCAGCTCCAAATCTCCTTCTGGACAAGATTTCCACTTCATGACACAGATTTGAGAGGATGTGGGAGTGGAAGGTATCCCTACACCAAGGTTAAAGGGCAGGCGACACCTACGGTAAGACTTGTCTTTTTCTTTTGTCTCTGTTTTAAATTATTTTAAATTTTGTGGTAACATGGCTAAGCAAATGTGAAAGCTAACATTTAAGATATTTTTTTTCTTTTGGGTCACACCTGCAATGCTCAGGGGTTACCCTGGCTCTTGCACTCAGGATTTATTCCTATCCGCTTCACCCACCTCTCCCCCCTCCATCCTAGTTCTTAATGTTTGCTAATCTAATTTTCATAATCCAAAGGTCTGTTTGTTCAGACATTTTGCTGTCTCTTTGTGTTATCGCTATTCTATTTTTTCTTTTAATTGCATACTTAAGCTGGTCAGAACATTAGTCTTAGCTATAACACTTGTCCTAGGTAGTTTGCTCTCCAAACTGAAATTGGGACCAAAGAATTTCACTTCACTCTTATGTTCATCCACAGCACCTTGCTACCTCACCACCCCATCCTTCCTCCGCCAAAGTACTCTGCTAAGCTCCCATTCATTCTGGAGTAGGTCTGAGCCAGAGGGATTAACTTAGTGCCACGCTGGGAGGCCTTATCCCTGAAGTGCTAAATACAAGTTAGGACTGTAACCTTTTCAGCCCTAATCATGGACTAATAATTTCTTTGATAAAGCCAATTCAGATTTCTATATTCAGCGCTAGTGTCTTTGGCGCAGCAGGCCTTGCACTGCTCTGGGCCTGGCTGTTTGGCAGATCCTATGATCTGAGTCCAGCTCATCAGCACATCCCTCCCCACAAAACCTTTTAACCTGCTTTGTTTTGATTATTTTAAAATCAAGCCAAAATCCATTAGGGCTAATGCTTAGCTGAAAGCAGTCCTGACCTCCCATCAGCACTGGCACTGCAGAACCCTGGGGACAAGAAGAAACTCACATCTCTTGAAATGAGGCCAGCACCCTGCTTCCATGAAATCCACCCACCTAACCTAAAAAAAGGGCAGCCTCCTCCTGTTCTATCAAGAATCAGCAGCTGCGCTGCAGAGGCCTCACGACACAGACCGGCCCCCAGCATCCAGCCTGTAATCAAAAGGAAAGTGTAAATCTGTGTTTTGGCAGACTTCAAAGGGGCTATGGTGGGAGCAAGTTTTTAACTCGGTTAAAGCAGAAGCTGTGAGTGTGAGCACACAGATGAGGCGCATCCGGGCTCCTCAGCTGCTCAGTGACCTTGAGGGTCATCTGGTGGAGCGTCCCACTTTCCTGAGATCCACGGTGCAAGGAGACTCTTAACAACTGAGTTAACAGTCAAAGACCCTCAACCTCCCCTCACATGTATATTTATATTTGCCATGCTTTATTCTTAAGGTTTCATGGATATGAATGTCCTCCTTCCTTCCTCAAATACTCTCTTGTGTCCTTCACCAGACATCAATAACCCTAACTCATTTTACTATACTCTTGGGTTGCCTGGTTCCTTGATTCTTTTGTTGTTGTTGTTGAGGAGGGCTGTCTCATCTTAACTCCTGACACTGCACTCTGGGATCACTCCTGGCAGTACTGGGAGAGACCATATGGATCTAATCCAGTCCAGCCATGTGTAAAGTAGGCACTCAGTCTGTGTCCCATGGTTCCAATGCTAAGGACCATAATTAAGAGATGTCTGTAGAGCCCAGGGCCAAAAGCTTCGTAGCCACCCAGCCTTTGAATGCACTGGGTGATATAATACAGCACTTAGTAATTTCAGAAACATTGGTGGTGGACAAATAGAATAGTGGTTAAGTAGTAATGGTTCAGTGAGCCTTGTCCTCATCCTGCACCTTTCTGAGTTACCCATCTTGTTGAAAGAGAAATTTAGGTAACAAGAAATGAAGTTTTGTAGTGGAATTAGGAATGAAGCTGCATGGTCCCCCATAAATAAAATATCCTGGTAGTGCGTTCTGCACATAACCCCTATACCCTCGCTTTTCACTCCTTTGAGTCCCCTGAAAAATCTCCCCCTTTCTCTTCCTCTCTCCTCTCCTTTGGGGGACAATGCATTCAGCTCCCTGCCCCTCAAGGTGTTGTAGGTGTGGCTGCAGTGCCCGTGGCTGCATCGGTAGGTGGTGTACAGGAGTCAGGCTTTTGTCTACACCCAGCTCCGCCCTGCTGGCCCTGGATGGCTGATGGTCTACATGAAAAAAGATTAGGCCCTCTTTAATGAATCCAGAGCCACAGTAGAGCCTGGTAAGCTACCATTGGGGCATTTGATAGTGCCAAATGCAAACAGTATTAATGGACCTCATTCCCAACGAATGGAGATGGTGAAGCCCACTTGAGCAAAGCAATGAACAACAGGAAGACAAGGGATGTATGGCGCATACATGCAAGCTTAATAAGTTCAATATCCCCTTCCCAGCCCCCTACCCAGAATCTCTACAGCATGTGCTTATGTGGAAAGTAAACTTCCAATCGGCTTAGGTGCCAAGGAAGGGCACTCTTATCTAAAGATTTGATAAATTCCTAGTGAGAGAGAAAGAAAAAGAAAGAAAATTTTTCCAGATTAATCTCCAAATAAGAGTCCAAATAAGAGGGATTTTATGACCTGTGAACTCAAGCAATAACTGAATATCTCTACTAATACAAATAACAATGGACAACAGAATACTTGTATGCACATGTAATACATGTATTACATATGGTAAGATTTTAGAGTAAGTCACATGTTACAATATTGATAATTACAATTATGTATAGTAATTTTATTTTGTTTTGGAGGAAAAACAACTTTCAAAGCAACAATTGCTTGAAGAAGAACACAAACATTAAAAAATTGATAGCTTTTACCAAAATTTCACACACTCAGAAATGCCTCAGCAAGAAAAGACTTCACATACGCTATTGTTGTGGATACCTGTAACAGATCTACATTTTCTGTTATTTGCCCAGCTGGCCTCTAGGATTCAGTATTCCACTTGGGTCTTCCTTTTCTTGAGAATACTTAGATTACTAAGCATCCTTCATATATCATACACCCCATGACTCTGTAGTTAAACCCTGACACACTTACACACCGCTTAGTAGCATCACCACTTGGTGAGAATTTCCTCGTTAGCTGGCTTATGTGAGATTTAAATTTAGTCATTATCTTATAAGAGAGTTATCTCATGATGACAAAATCCCTCCTGTGCCCACGGAGAACCTTTAATTTGCACATTCAAATGAGATTTGCATTTGGTCAGTACATTATACAGTGAACTTCTGACGGCAGGGCACAGCCTGCTCTTTTTGCTTATACAGCACCTGGATTTTGCTTCCTCCTAAAAGCATCAAAAAGAGATTATAAATTATACTCAGGGCTCAATAGGTCATACATAGACAAAGTAAATACATGGTGAGCTTGATTGCTGGATTTAGAAAGAGCCATAGCATTATAAATAAATGCTCACATTCCTGAGTCAGTCATGTCCATGAGGACGAGCATAATAATGTTGTTGTAATAATCTGGGTCCTAACATCATGGCTTTTCTCCATATTCAATCAGGCAAATTCGTTAACCATTTCAAGCCTAGTTTCTCATCTATAACATGGGATATAATAATGATGTTATGAATACAAAAGCATAGCCCAATGCCTAATATAGATATGTATTCAATCAATGGAAGCTCCCAAATAGGTACTTCCCAAATAGAAGTAACTCTTTTAGGATTTGAATAATTTTCATTCAATCATTTGTTCATTCAATCAGCAATGATTTGTCAAGCACCTGCCAAGCTTGTAGAAAGTCATTGGAGTGCTCAGCTTGGCAGCATTATATACTTCAAAATTGAAATGATACACAGAAGATCTGGCCCTGATAAAGGATGACACGCAAATTTCTGTGAAGATTCCATATTTTAATTGAACAAATACTCTGAAATTTGTAGTGAATAATAAACCCCCACGAATAGCTAAAGCAATCTTGGGAAAAAGAAGATGGGAGGTATCACTTTCCCAACTTCAAGCTTCCTACTACAGAGCATTCGTAATTATGACAGTGTGGTATTGGTGTAGATATTGACCTGTAGGACCTATGGAATAGAACTCGAACATCCTAGCACACACTCAATATACAAAACCACTTAATCTTCACTACAAAGGAGCAAAATTATTAAGGGGAGCAAAAGAAAGCCTCTTCAACAAATGGTGCTGGAAAACTGGGCAGCTAATGGTAAAAAATGAACTTAGCCTCTCTAATGTCATACAAAAAGGTCAGATCAAAATGGATTCTAGATCTCAAAGTCAGACATGAATCTATAGAGGTACATCAAGAAAATATAGAGAAATGCTCATACACTTTATACTCAACAGTATTTAAAGACGGTTCCACCAATTACCAAGCAATGGAAGCAAAGATAAATAGATGGATTATAAAAACTGAAAGCTTCTGCACCTCAAAAAGAAATGGTGACCAAGATACAAAGACAATCCACAGAGTGGGAAAGAATATTCACCTAATACCCATCTGATAAGGGGTTAATATTCAGGATATATCATCAGGGCACTGGTAGCACTGCACAAGAAAAAACAGCCAACCCCATCAAAAATGGGGAGAAGAAATGGACAGAAGCTTCCAACAAGAAAAAATTCGAATGGCCAAAAAAGGCATATGAAAGGTGTTCTTCATCATTAATCACGGAGATGTAAATCAAAACAACAAGGGGGTATCATCTCACACCCACAGACTGGTACACATCCAAAACAGCAAGAACAACAGTTGCTGTGCGTGGATGTGGAAAAGGGACTCTTATTCACTGTTGGTGGGAGCGCCTGTACCTGGTCCAGCCCTTTTGGAACCAATATGGGCATTCCTCAGAAAACTAGATATTGAGGCTCCCATTTGATCCAGCAATATGACTCCTGGGAATATACCAAACGAGAGTCCCAAAAACATATAGCAGAAACACTATTTGTACTTCTTTACTCATCTCTGCGCTCTAATTCACTATAGCTAGAATCTGAAACAACCCTAGAGCCATGAGAGAACAGAGGATCTGGCTAAAGAAACTGTGGTTCATCTTACACTATGGAATATCATGCAGCTGCCAGAAAAGATACGAAATTATGAAATTTACTCGGCAAATGGATGGACATGGAGATCATCATGCTGAGTAAAATTAGTCAGAAGGAAAGGGACAGATATAGAATGACTGCATTCATTAATAGGATATAAATAGATACCAGTGTTTTACTTAGTGTGGGAAATGGTAATGGCAGATTAAAACTCACCATTGAATATACACAAAGAGACTTATGATAAACTCTAAATATCTGTAGGGCTAGCCACAATGTGTAAAATAAGAGAGAGAGAGATGTAGAGACAGAGAGAGAGAGAGAGAAAGAGGAGGAAACAGGTACCTACTATTGAGGCAGCCTGGGGGGGGGTGGAGAGGTGGGGTACATTGGTGGTGGAAATAGCACTGGTGGAGGGATGTGGTGCTGGAATACTGTAATACTAAGAACCAATAGTGAACACCTTTTGTAATTGTATGTCTTCATGGTGGTATAATAAAAAATTTTTAAAAAAAATAGAAAAAGAAAGGCATTGAGATGGTGGAGGAAATGAAAATATATGAATCATGTCTGCAAAGAGCTAGAGTTGGGGACAAGATGTATATCTTATGTTGTTGAGACAGGTATATACAAGGTATTAAGAGAGAGTACTGGGAAAAGAAGATCTATATTTTATCAAAGACTCCTAAGAAGCTTTGTAAGGAGGGGAGCTTCCTTTAGCTCATATTAGCTGATGAGCACCTTAAAGTACAGAGAAGAAAGGCCATTCCACTGGAGGAGATTGTTGCATGAGCTAAGTGTTGCGGACCCAGGCCATGCTCAACAGCATGCAGGCTCATCATGCCCAGTGAGGAGAAGTCAAAGAAAAGAGTAGGAAGGAGCAGAGAGGAAAGAAGCCATTCCCTCTCTGTAGGAAGAAGTGGGTCTACCAAAGGTCTTATACAGTCTGAGACAAGCTCCTACATGGTACCTGCTATGATGCTTTAATTTTACATATCAAATGAATAGGCCTACAATGAGTATATATGTAAATATGGTTAAACATTATTTTTGGGTGTCTTTTAGGCTGTATTCCCAGATTTAGTTACCATTTTAATTGGTGTTACTGAATATGATTAGATTGCTCTCCCAAAAGGTGAACTGGTGTCTAATAACCTACCAAGGGCTCCAAACAGAACAAAAGCAAAGGAAAGTTAATTGTTTTAAACTGACACACCACACATCTTCTAATTCTCATATTGGGAATTTTCCACCCCAGGAAGTAAAAAGAGGAAGATCCTCAACTCTAGAGATCCCTGAATCACTTTTAGTGGTGGGAAAGAAATAAAAACCTTGTAAAGTAAGGTTCTAGGGCACTGTAGAGATAATACAGTGAGTAACACTCTGTCTTGCATGCTCAATCTTAGATTTTAACCCCCAGCACTTGTGTATGGTCCCTGTAACCAACAGATGGAATCCATCGCAGAACCAGGAGTGGGTTAAGTAACTGATGTCTATAGCCCAAACTAATTCCCACACAACAAAACCAAGACTTAAGCAAACATCAAACATTCACAATACTTTTGAATCTCGGGACTCAAAATTTATCCACTAGCCTTGTTGGGTCTCCAGTTGTGGTCAGCGTATCATGAAACATTTCAGCCTCTAAGATTATGTTATAAAAATACTTTAGACTAATTCCTAGCCTTTTATATAAAACGGGTAATAGTGAAATATTAATTTTCATAAAATAAATTCAGATCTTATATTTATACCAATTATTCTCGCTCCAGAGTTTCATGCTAAGAAAATTTGCGCCAAAAATATTTACTGAAAAGACAAATTACAATTAGAGTGAGCATCCCAGGATTACCAAGTCATTTAAAGAATCAGATCAGATTTTGAGGGATAAGTGACTGAAAAGAGGGGGAAGAAGTTTCCACGTAAATCAACTGAGCTGAAACCCCAGGTTTCAAAAGGGAGTCCCCGCAGAACTCTGTTAACCATCTAGCACTACGTTAAATCACAGGGCTTCCTGAATAGTACCGTGAGCAACTCTGGTAATCAGTTTAGACACAGATAATGGCTCACCACATATTAGAATTAAGCACCTCCCAGCACAGTGATCATTTACTGTAAGGGATTGTATGCTTGTCTGTATTTCTAAAATAAACCTAAATTACTCTTTCATAAAGCTCAAGATTTAAACATAGTTTTTCAGAAGTCAGAAGGAGCCAAATTATATCTCAAATCTGTGCTAATCTCTTTGATACAGAATACAAGGAAGGACTGTGCTGGTTGGAGTGAGAATGTGGAGGAGGTGAGGCTCGCTGGCTCCTGAGCGCCTCCTCCCACATGCTGATCTGCTTGGCCCCACAGCCAGCCGGCTTATCCCGTGGTTGTCACCCAACAATTGCAGACGCTAACGCCTTTCTCTATGCTTTGTTTATATTCTTTGAAAACACATAGCCCAGTTTTCTGAAGAAAATCAGCATGAACATCCATACAAATATATATTTACTGTATATCACTGTTTTCTCCTGCTCATTCTTCGAATTTTATGCCACAGGTGGAAAACTGTGCTTTCTTAAACATCACCCCCATATGACTTATCCATCCCATGCAGATCCTGGCACATCTCTGAGCCAGTCCAGCTGCTACAGAAGGTCCAACCATTCCATCAGGGTTTGGAAGAGGTTTATATTGTTATTAGATCTTAGATATCAAATAATGAAGACGGTGAAGCTCGCTAGGTTCTGCCGTGGCGGGTGGGTATGGCAAATATATATGTATTATTATGATACTAATATCTAAGGCTTAAGTGAAATATGTATATGGAGGTTCTATTGCTGTGAAATTATCACAAATGTGGGAGCCAGAGGGTAGGTAAAGACAGAAATGGAACAGTATGCCAACAATTGTTGAGGGTACTAATGCCAACCTAGAAACTGAGCATTAAATAGAGGCAAAAGATACACTGACAACTTAATGTGGGTATTGTAATTCATAGTATGGAGGAAAGGAAAAGAGAAAAGAGAGAGAGAGAAGGAGAGAAAAAAATGAAACCGCCATGGAGGCGGGCTGGGGGAGGGGGGGAAGGAACCGGGTACTTGGTGGTGGAGAGATGGCACGTGTGGCGGATGGGTGCTGGAACACCAAGCATGACCGAAAATCAAATATGTACCAACTTTTCAATTGATATCTCACGGTGGTATAAATAAAATACTTTTAAAAAATCATGCATCACTAAAGCACCTCCAGCCATTACCTATCAAAGAGATATAAAACATGCCACATAGAAGACTTTAGGAAGGTTTCGATTTTCAGGATACATCCACAATACTGTGTTTGCTCAAGATTCCACAATAAATTAGACAATCCAGATGACACAAACAACAATACTTTCTAATGATTCATTGTGTTTGATAAACACTTAAAAAGTACTTAGGACACGGGTCAGAGGGCAGGCTTGAATGTGCGTCTCTGCGTGTTCTAGATAGTTCCAACAGGCTAGTTACAGCAGGGCAAAAAGTGAGGACGCCTCTGGCCCAGGGAGCACATCACCCAGTTTGTCAAGACGCTATCCTAGACAATGAACAACTTGAATGTTGTTTTCATTGATTTTGTTTTTGTGAATTTTGGCTGAATTCTGTGAATTGACCCTGAGCAGAAATTAACCTCCAAGGAAAAAAGTAGGTAGCAACATTCGTAATAAATATTTTCTTTGTAGAGTTCCATGTATACCTATCCTTTTCTCTGAAATTCAGCATAAGCTAAGAGATGAGCAGAGAGAAGAAAAGCATTTTGAAATGTAAAGCAGTTTCACATTGGGCCTCATTATCAACGCAGCAGTGTTTCATTATGTTGCTGATTGTGATTCTTTTCCCCACTCTCTTGTTTCCTTCCTATTGAACCTGTGTACTAGCAGTTGGTCCACTAGTCTTATGCTTCTACTCTCCATATAATAAATTTCATCAGTGACCACCTTGGAATACCCTGAAACCTTTACGAGGTTCCATTTTCCTCTTGAAAAATCAAGGCCCAGTATGCCTTCCTATGTTTCCTTAAAAGTCTGAGGATATTTCGTGACAACAGAGCAACCTGTCTTGTTTGATGGATGCATCCTGATTGCCTTGTCTCTGATGTGACTGCCTCTTGCCATTCCATTTTTTCTTTCCTCAAAGGTCTCCTATACGTTATAAACACATACAGCCTTATTCTCACATGCTGGTCAAAACAATAATTTGCAGCAATTGGATCCCATGGTAATCAAAAAGTGGTTTCAACTACCTTTGTATGTCTCATTAACAAACTTCATTCTTGGTGTCGACTTCTGGGAGCTTGTAATGCGCCAGAGGAGGTGAACCAACAGTTTGATGGATCCATTAGTTGAACCCAGCATATCTTCAATAACCCCCCAGAGATTCAGGCGCAGAAATGCTGCCTTTGAGGTTACTAGTTGTTTCTTTTAAAAAAAATTTCATTAGTTTTATTTGAAAAGCAGTATAACCCCTCATATTCTGTATTTGAATAACTGTTATGGATTCATAAGCATCTTTATGTTTTTTTGTGTGAGGGATACACACACACACACACACACACACACATATATATATATATATATATTTCTTTTGGGTCACACTGCAAACTCAGGGGTATCTCCCCTTGCCTGCACTCAGGAATCACTCTGGTAGTGCTCCGGGAACATATCAGATGCCAGGGACGTAACCTGGGTACGGCATGGCCAGCCGCGTGGTAAGGCAAATGGCCTTACCTTGCTGTATTATCGCCTGGCCCCACACCATTATACGGTAGAGATAAGAATTCCGTATTGATGGAAATAATCTGTACCTACAACAAAATCTAGTATGCAAGAATAAGTATCTGAAGAACTTTTCAGATTAAATGCTAAGAAAGTTCATGTAAGAGTAAACCTCTAGTCACTTCAGATTCAAAGGCTCCTTTGGCATTTGAGTTTTATTTTTACAGGTATATAATTTGGACTTTCAAACTTGAAAAACATCTTAGAGACACTGATACTGGCAACCCTTTTTCTAATTTATCAAATATAAAGTATTCTAAAGAAAATTAGTGACTGATTTCATATTTTGTCTATGAGAATAGGACCGGCCAAGATCTTTACCAAAACGGCAGTAAGCATTTCTAAGAGGAGTACCAAAATGGAACAGACAAAATTTGAAATGAACGGGTAAATGGCCATATAACACAACCAATTGAATTAAACAAAATACTGATGTGAGGTATAAATGGAAGTTTCTCACTAGTCCCTCTGGAGCATATATGTTCTTTTCTTTTTAATTTTTTTATTTTTTTATTTTTTGTTCTTTTCTTTGTAATTTTTATTATACCACAGTGAAACATACATTGGCAAAGGTGTTAATAATTGGCTCTTGGTATACAGTATTCCAGCACCCATCCCTACACCAGTGCCCCCATCAAGACCACCAGTATACTCCACAACCCTCCCAGCCCACCCCCAGGCTGCCTCAGTATCAGGTACCCTTTATCTTCTCTTTCTCTCTCTCTCTGTCTGTCTCTTCTGTCTCTTGCATCTCTGTCCCCTTCTTTACTATTATCGGGGCTAGCCTCAGACATTTAGGCGAGTCTTGTAAATCTTTCCGTGTATATTCACGGGTGAGTTCTAGTCTGACATTTCCATTGTGGGGCATATATGTTCTAACTGATATGTGTGGGCCAAAGCAGTGCAGAGAATCCATAAAGGAAGACCTCAAAGAGGGAAGATAGAGTCATCTAAATATGGAGAACTGTAAAGCATTCCAAGAACACCTAAATTACCTCTTCCAACTATAAGACTAAGATGACTGCCCTCCCACATCCTGACATCTTATCACATCTTTCAGAAAGGCAATGGAGAAGATTATCCATTACTACTACTTAGATCTCTTTGATAGCTACGCCTGTCCAAATACCAAGTTCCGCAGGATGGATAATATGTCATTCTTAATGTTCTTGAAATCAGACATGCTATTTCATTGGTAAAGAAGGGAACAGCACCAGGCCCAGACAAAGTCAGACCCAAAACACCCAGAAGAATTCCTGCCTCGTACTCATCACAATTGATTTTGAAGCTTGTTCACACTACCTGTCTGGAATGCAAGGTAACCTCCCAATGGAAACCAGCAGGGCAGTTCTAGTACACAAGAAGGGAGACATTCATGTTCTTGGGTAACTATCACTCATTTGCCTGACTCATTGATGTTTCAAACAGGGTCTGTGTGGTGGTGATACCATTTCAACAAAAAACTGTTCAAAGCAACTCAAAGAACATCACCACACTAGAATGGGAAGAATGGGAGTAAAAGATAGAAGGCTCAACCATACTGTCCCGTCTCGCTGATTGCATCATTCTAATAACACTAAACATTTTAGCCAAGCTGGTACAAATGTTGGCCGACTTTGACCAGAATGTGGAAGTTGATAGGTCTACAGCTGAATCTCAACAAAAACTATGTCTTCATGAGAAACAGGGTAACCTAGTCTCAGAGTACCCCATTCATTCCTCAATGGAACAAACATCTCTTGCCCAGTTAAAAATTAAAAATGGCAAAGCCACATGATGAGTGGGCCTAAAACCTGAGCGCAGGAGGAAGAGGGAGCAGCATGGAATGCCTTCTAAGGCAACAAGAAATAGCTAAAAGACAAAGAACCTTCAGGTCCGGGGCACATCTCTTTGTACTCCATCTTTCTCCATGCATTAACATACCTCAGAGACCTGGGCCCTACAAAAGCAGAATGAGAATGCTATTCGGTCTCCCCAATGAGGTTCAAAGATGTGTGTTTTGAACATCGTTTCTCACTCACGTGAGAGAAGAAATCTGGAGATCCGACCTCCGCCCCTGTTCCAGGTCAGGGACGCTGTCTCACTTGCCAAGGCATCGAAAATCAGATGGGCTGGACATGGGTGATTTGAAAACAACCACTGACTAGAGCCGTACCTACTGATCCCACGGGATGTCAAAAGATCACGGGCCGCCCACCTACAAGATGGTCAGATTGGTCAAGACACTGAATGAATGGTTTGAGGCCTTCGTAATCCTGAAGCAACTGTGAATCCACTGGGCCGCACTCGCGTACGTGATAGGTCAAATGTAGATGTTAACAGCCCACTCAAAGCACCCACTGAATAACGGATGTCAAGTGAACTGCATATAAGTTCCAAATCGGCTCAGAGATGCAGACGCTAAAGCCCTGCCCTTTGGCTGATCGAGGGAGTGGGCAGAATAAGGGTCTGCCCCACCATAACTGCAGGTGTGAAAGGTGCAGGTGAGAGTGTGAGCTCATAGCCATGCAAACTTCTGTAGCTGTAAGACCATGCACAGCTGTATGGAGTTGGCAACTGCTATGTGCTGTTATGTTTCTATTCATGTAGATGCTGAGAAAGGTCACTAGGAAGTTTTAAAGACATTTTCATTTGCAATTATGGCAAAAGAACATCACATAAAGTTTACCATTTTGACCATTTTTTCTCAAGCCTGTATTGGTATTATTTCATGTACAACAATTGTTAGCACACTGTTCCCCTTCTCTGTCCCGCCCCAACATCTGACTCCAGATGCCTGTGGTAGATTCTGCTATTGAAAAGACCCTGATCCAAGCTTTTTCTGACCTTTGGATATTGGTATCATAATATGTGTATATATGCATATATATGAATGTATCTAGATATGAGGTCATAAATAAATGCAGTCATTCTATATCTGTCTTTTTTTCCTACTGGTTAATTTATCTATAACATGAGATCCTCTATGTCCATCCACTTATATAGGCAAATTTTATAACTTCATTTTCCTAACAGCTTACATAGTATTCCATTGTGTAATGTACTCAAAGCTTGCCAGATTATATTTTAATTCTCAGGCACTTTGGTTGTTTCTGAGATTCCAGCTATTTTGGGAAGAAAAGCCAAGGTATGAAACAAAAAGTTGAATCGGTGCTCTTGTTGTGTGCTTTAGGCTTCCCAAGGTATATTCCAGGAGTGAAGGGCTGGGTCAAACAGGAGTTCATTTAGTCTTGAGGAATTGTCCATATTGTTTTCCTGTGGTTGTATAGTTTACATCTGCACCCAACAACAGATAGTATTCCATTTCCTACATCCACGCCAGTACATGCTCTGCACTTTTGGATATGTTGGTCTCTGTGGAAGGATATGATAACTCATTGTTGTATTGATTTTGCATCTCTGATGACTAATAAAGATAAGCAATTTTTAGTGTGCCATTTGGGCCATTCAAATTTCTTCCTTGTCAAAGTTTCACCTTCTCCAATATTTTGATGGGATTAGCTTTTATCTTCTTGTAAATTTCTACCACAGTACATATATATCCTGGATATTAACCCTTATCAGATGGATAGTG
Source organism: Cryptotis parvus (assembly GCA_021461705.1). NCBI lineage: Eukaryota > Metazoa > Chordata > Mammalia > Eulipotyphla > Soricidae > Cryptotis > Cryptotis parvus. The sequence goes on along the minus strand of JAJIBD010033699.1, from coordinate 11,273 downwards.
GGTGAATATTCTCCCCATTCTGTCGACTGTTTTTGTATCTTGGTCATTTTTTTCATAGGGGTGATAACAGTTTCATGTCCTTATGCTATGTTTATCCATTCTTCTTGTTGTTTGGTTGGTGGTGTTTCATCTTGAAGATGTCTTTAGCTTCAAGTCATGGAGGGTTTTCCTATATTTGCTTCACGTACTTTATGTATTTAGGTCCCTGATATTGAGATCTTTAATACATTATTATCTGATTTTTGTGCACATGGTGTTAGACAGAGTTCTAAATTGATTTCTTTACACAACTGCACAGTTTTCCCTCATCACTTGTTGAAGAGGTATCTTTGTTCCATTTCACACTTTTGCTCCTTTATTGAAGATTGAAAGACGTGTGTTTGAGGCTGTTTCAAATATTCAACTCTATCCTGCTAGGTCCATATGTCCAGTTTTTTATCTCAATATCATGTTGCCTAATTATTACTTCGCTTTTAGTAGAGTTGTAAAGAAAATGAGATACCTCCCATTCTATTTTTCCTCAGCTACTGCTTTATGCCATCCATTTGGATTTCTATTCCATACAAATATCAGGGAGCAGGCCTGGTCTCCACCTCAGGTATTCTCCTGGCAGCTGGTTATTATGCACCGGGGTCATGGTAGAACCCCAAATGTGCCAGCGTGGAACTAAAAAACCCCCAGAAATTCGAGTGGAAGCGTAGAAGTAAACGGACATTTTGAACTCTCACTGGCCAGTCTCCACCTCAGTATTATCCCTAGTGTGGCTGGCTGGGCAGGAGCATGTGGTCGCAGAGACCCAGGCCCCAAAGCAGAAGGTGGAACTACAACCCCAGTCCTAGTAAAGTGGCGTAAACTGATATTTTGAACTTCTCTCACACCGCCAGCCTCACACCCCGTAGATGCCTCCTGGGAATGTAGCTGGTTTGGCAGGCAGCCACCATTTGACTGTATTAATACAAAAACTAGAAAATTCAACACCAAGGGAAGATAATATCCTCAAGAAAAAGAAACAGTATGCCAGAGGAATCTATCATCCCTGAATTGACCGCTGTAGATGTTCATGGGAAACAACGCAGATCACCACCCAAGAACAGATGAAGAAATCAACCCTGAAGACTCAAAAAAGAATGATGTTCAAGGATTCTGACAAATGAATTTAGAGAAGAAATTGTATGTTTAAGGAGATCAAAGAAAAATGGATATGTCCAAAATACAAGAGAAATACTAACAAAGGGTGGTGCAGTCATAAATTATGGGAGTGAAACAGAGAGAAATGAGAACTATGCAAAATAAAAACAATCGGTTAAAAACTCAGTGAGATGAAACGAAAAACAACAGTGGCTACTGGGCCAGCAGGGAATATAAGAGCGAGCAAGAGAATAAAGTGAAACTGAAGACTGAGCCAGAAAGCACCTAGAGAACTACATAAGATGGAAAAAGACTGGAAAATGTATCAAAGCAACAGAACAGCTAATGGATGAAGCCAGGCGGAACAACATAAAATCATCCAAGTCAGGCCGGAGCGAGTAGTCCAAATATAGGCACGGTTCGGTGCTCACGTAAACAGCTCCATGCAACCCTGGTCTCATCCCCGCAGATCCATATGGTCCCCCCGAGCACCGCCAGAGCGACCCCGAGTGCAGAGTCAGAAGAAACCCCTAAGAGGCTACGTGAGACCCAAAAGCAAAAAAATGGTCTGAGTCCTAAAGGGACAGGAAAGTAAATCTCTAAGGAAACAAAACAGTTAAAAATATCTATTTGAAAAGCCCTGAGTTAAAGGGACGTAAGGCATCCAGATCCAAGAAGCCTCGACACGTACTCAAAAAGAAGAGGCCCCAATAGAAAGCACCTCAAGATTGTATCCTAGTCAAAAGTAATGGTTTTTCAGACAAGACATAATTCTTCAGGCAGCAAGATCAAGGAAGGAAATGCCAGCAAAAGGAGCATCCATTTGGGACTTTCGCAGACTTCTATGAGACCACCAAGCCCGGCAGTGGAAAAGGATATAGTAAACTCACCACAAGAATGTTCCGAAAAGAATTTTATCCGCCAAGCTCTCACTCACATTTGAAGGATGATATACAACTTCTTGGATAAACACAATGTTTAGGGAACCTTGGGAAATCAAAACCACCTAAAAGTAGAACTGAAAGATCCAACTAAGACTAGACATAAACCCAAAAGAACAACCAACCTATTCGTGAAAGATATTTAGTACAAAATCCCATGACAATAATCTCTCTCAATGTCAATGGGCTGAATGCATGTTAAGAGACACAGAGGGGCACAAATGGATTGAAAAATTGAACTCTAACATTCTTGCTGCCTTCTTAAGAAAATGAATTTGAATCTGAACAATCGAGCAAAGATGGTGGCTCAAAATAAAAGGTTGGAAAACAATCCTTCACTCAAACAACCCATCCAAAGGTATTGGGTAGCTATACTGGTATCCAAACAACATAGACTTCAGGCTGAAGAATGGCCTAGAAGGGACAGTGAAGGTCACTTCTAATTAGTTTTATGGACAAGATATATTAGGAAATCACCCTATTAAACATATATGCACCTGAGGGGTCCTACAAATTATCTAAAACAACTACTAATAGATCAAAGATCACTGATGCACAATTGTAGTTGGAGACTTCAACACTGCTCTATCAAACTCTGGATAGATCAACAAGATTGAAACTAAAATACAAAATACTGTCCCTTTAAAGAAGAGATGGAAGAAAGAGGGCCATGAAATATACAGGGCATTTCATCCCCAAAACGCTGAATACACTTTTCTTCTCCAGTGCACATGGAACATACTCCAAAAAAGATCACATGCTGAGCCATAAATCATACCTCCATAAAACTTCTCAAGATGATAGAAATTGTGGCAACTGTTTTCTTTTCTTGCACCACAGGCACCAGAAGCAATTGTACACAAAAACGGAGACCAATACCAAGTACCTGTAAACTAAACAGCTCACTGCTGAACAACCAGCAAGTCATAGGTATATCAAAGAGTAAATTACAAAGATTCCTGAAACAAATGAGACTGAAGACACGAATTAATAGAACTTATGGAGGCTGAGCAAAAGCAGTATTATGAGGTAAGTTGAGAACACTTCAATCATTCATCAGAAAAGAAGAAAAAGGCCATCACAAATAGTCTGACTTCACAACTTAAGATCTTAGAGAGGTATCAACAAAAAGGAGCCCAACCTAGCAGAGAAAGAAATAAAAAAATGTAGAGAGAAGAAATTAATGAGATGGAATGTCAAAATCAATCCAGAAGATCAACTCAAACCACAATTTGTTCTTTGAAAAATAAACAAGATTGACAAACCACTGTAATCTAGGGCAAAGCGGTGCTTTTTAGAACTCAAAAAGAATCTGAAATGAAAACAGGGGACATCACAACAGAAACCACAGAAATTCAAGATCACTGAGATTAATAAGAGAGCCTGTATGGTATTGAAACAAAGGAGAAACTTAGAAGAAATGGACAAATTCCTGAATTCCTATAGCCTCAGTTCAAAAATAAGAAGATTTGGAATACTCAACAAATTACCTCATCACCGGAGGAGATGAACTGATAATCGTAATTTCCCCAAATGACAAAGTCCAGGTCCAGATGTATCTACCAGCACCCTATAAAACCTTTAAAGAGGACCTACTCCCCAATTCTTTTTTTTTTTTTTGCTTTGCTTTTACTTTTGGGTCACACCTGTGATGCTCAGGGGGTGGCTCCCAGTTCTGCACTAGGCATCACTCTGGCAGTGCTCGGGATCATATTATATGGGATGCCGGATCAACTGGAATTTTGATGGGTCGGTCGCTGCAGTAAAAGGCGGTAAACGCCCCACCACTGGGCTATCAATCCCACCCCTACCTATCCCAATTCTTTCCAAAACCAAGAACTGGGGTAAGGAAGTAAAACTGTGGTACAGCAAAGCTCCAGCAAATTGAAGAAACAGAAACATCTCCTTAAATAGCTTTTATGAGGCACATATCACCCTGATACCCAAAGCAGACAGAGATGCTACAAAAGGAAAACTACAGACCAATCCTCCTGATGAACAGTAGATGCTATGAACCCTCATAAAATACTAAAGCAAATAGGAATCCAAAGAGTCAATGAAAAAGATTATACACCATGACCAAAGTGGGATCTATTTCAGGAATGCAAGGATGGTCTAACATCCGCAAGTCAACCAACATAATACATCATATCAGAAAAATAAAACCATATGGATCAGTCAATAGATGCAGGAAGGCATTTGACAAGATTCAACCCCACTCATGAGAAAAGCTTCCATAAAATGGGATTGAAGAATATTAATCCAGGCCCATCACTACAAGCTCACAGCGTATCACACTCAATGGGGAAAACTGAAAGCCTTCCTCTTAAGATCAGGACAAGAAAGGCTGCCCACTCACCACTTATTCAGAAACATAGTATGAAGCCTCTTTTTATAGCAATCAGGGAAGAAAAAGACATTATAAGTATCCTGATAGGAAGGAAGAAGCCAAGTTCTTAATATTTGGTAGATGACATGGTATTATATCTGAAAACCTGAAACTCTCTACCAAGAGGCTCCTAGAAATAATACATTCTATAGTAGAGTGGCAGGGTTCAAAATCAATACCTAAAGGGTCATTCAGTATATGCAAACAGCTTAAAGAGAAGAAAGGCAATAAAAGAAACTATTCCATTCACAATTGCGCTGTTGAGAATCAAATACCTAGGAATCAGTTTGACAAAGAATGTGGAATGATCTCTACAAAGAAAACTAAAGCAAACGTCATTTATGTGAAATAAAGAGGGACCTCAGGAAATGGAGACACATTCCTGCTCATGGTTTGAAGGATTAATATTACTGTAAAATGGTAATACACCAAGCTTTATACAGATTCAATGCGTCCTGCGTGGATATTTGGATGATGTTCTTCTAAAGAAATTGAACAAACACTCCTGAAATTTAGGCGAATAATTAACCCCCATGAATATTAGGTGCTGCCAATTTTTGGAAAAATAAGTTGGGAGTTAACACTTTCTCCCAACGCCAAGAAGAGGGAGAAAGATGCAGAAACAGTGAGAGAGAAAGATAGGAAACGGGGCTACCTGCTATTGAGGCAGCCTGGGGGGTGGGGTGGAGGGCGGGGCTTACTGGTGGTGGAAATCGGGCACTGTGGGAGGGATGGGTGCTGAATAATGTTACCAAGGGAACCAATTATGGACACCTTTGCAATTTTATGTCTCTAGGCGGTATAATAAAAAATTAAAAAAAAAAAAACTATCAGGAACTTTGAGCCATTTCTTTGAAGAATAACATGGGTATTTTATGGGATGGCATCACTGGATCAGCATACAAAGCTGTAGGGGAGCACAGTTAATGTTGATTCTCCCGTCCCTGAGCAGAAAATGGTTTTCCATTTCCTTGTGGCCTCTTTTATTTCTTGGTAATGTTTTGTAGTTTCGTTGTAGGGGTCCCTTCATGTTTTTGTCAAACTTATTCCTAGGTATTTGATTTTCTGTGGTACAATTTGAATGGGATTGTTTTCTTAATATCCCTTCTCTTTTGATATTTGTACACAGGGAAAGCTTTGACCTTTTGGCATTGACTTTGTACTTTTTTGCTCCCCACCTAGGTATCTATTGTTTCTAGGTTTTTGGAAGAGAGAGTGTAGGGTTCTCTAGGTTTAAGTCATGTCATCTAAATAGTGATAGTGTGACTTCTTTATTGCCATCTCGATGCCCTTGATATTCTTTTCTTCACTTTTTTGGGCACGTACTTTACCCTTATATATTGAACTGACGGTGAGAGAAGGGCAACCTTATCTTGTCCTCTACGATCACGGGGAAGACTTGTGAGTTTTCCTCATGGAGCATGATGTTCACCTACGGCTTTTTGTAGGATGGCTTTAACTATATGGAGGAGAGGTTTCTGCTGGAATTCCCATTTTCTGGAGGGTTTTAAATAATGAAGCGTGACTAGGATCTGTGTAACGTATTCTTTCCATATGGATCATATGATTTTTTTTTCTTCTCTTATTGATATTATGCATTATGTTGCTTGACTTGGTAAATGTTGAACCATCTTTTGCATTCCCAGGATGGAAACCTACTTAGTCATGATTTATAATCTTTTGACGAGTCTTTTGGATTCTGTTTCCTAGAATTTTGTTGAAGATCTTAGCATCTGTGTTCACTGGGTGATTGGTCTGTAGTTCCCTTTTTTGTGTTGTCTCTGCCTGCTTTGGGTATCAGGTTGTTGCTGGTGTTCCCTCGTAGAAGCTTATTTAGGAGTGTTTCAGTTTCTTCTATTTCCTGGAAGAGCTTGAAAGGATTGGTAGTAGGACCTCCTTAAAGGTGAAAGAGATTCACTAGGTGAACCATCTGCACCTGGCTTTTGTGTTTGGGCAGACTTTTAAATTACTGTTTTCAAATTTCACTCAGTGTGAGATAGCTAGGTTGAGGCATTGGCTGTCTTCTTTCAGCCATGGAAAAATTATAGGACTTCAGGAATTTCCAGGTTCTCAATGTTTCATGGCATATAGGTTCTCAAAGTAATCTCTGATGATCTTTTGGATTTCTGTGGTTTCTATTGTGGAGGTATATTTTAATTTCTGATTACTTTTTATTTGGATTTGGAGTTCTACTTACCTACCAAGTCCCCTCCAGTGGTTTGTTGTTCTTTGTTTATTTTTCCAAGAACCGGCTCTTTGGTTTCATTAAATTTTTGGATTGTTTTTTGGGTTTCCACCTCATTTATTTCCCCTCTCTAAGTTGTGTTTATTTCCTTCTTTCTGTTAAGGCTCCTTGGTCTTTTTTTCTAGTATTTTGAGCTGTAAGAGTCAGGTCACTTTGGGCCCTTTCTTCCTTTTGATGAATGCTTGGAGAGCTATGAACTTCCCTTAAATTTTTGCCGCGTTACCACATTTCTGACAGTCTACTGTCTTGCATTTTCATTTTTTCCAGGAATCTTTGGTTTTCTTTGATTTCTTCTATGACTTTCAATTGTTGTTCAGCACGAAGCTTTTCAGTTTCCAGATGTTTGGTTTGACTCCCTGTTTCTGTGTGGGTTACTTTCAGTTTAAAGTGCATCATGGTCTGAAGAAAACAGTTGACACAATTTCTATCCCATTTTTATTGTATTGAGGTGTGTTTTGTGGCTCAGCATGTGGTCTATCTTGGAGAATGTTCCATGTGCACTGCCGAAGACTGTTATTCAGCATTTTCAGAGGAAAAGCCAACATACCTACCAGTCTTCTTCCATTTACCTCGCAGAGCTAGTATTTCCTTGATGAGTTTCTAGGTTGTTGATCAAGAATGATAAAGCAGTGTTGAAGTCCCTAACAACTATTGTGTTACTGTCAATTCTTCTTTGAAGTCTATTGCTGTTGTTTAAGTATTTTGGTGCCCCCTTTTGGGTCCGACTATGTTTAGTAGTGTATTTCTTCTTTACATACTTATCTCTTAATTATGAAGAAATGGCCTTCACACTCATTCTAACCTTTTTTAGCCTGAACCCTATATTTTCTAGATTTTCGTTTGGTTCCCACCGTTTTGGGCACTATGTTTGCACTGGGAGAATAACTCACAACTTTTTGACTTTGGGTCTGTGTTTGCTCTGGTTATTCAGATATGTTTTTGTAGGCAGTATAATGTTGTATTCATTTTTTAATCCATTTTGCCACCTGCATCTCTTGATTGGTGATATTAGGCCACTGATGTTGAGAGAGATTATTATTGTCATAGGATTTTGTGCCTTCTTTTGAATAAGTTTGTTGCGCCTTTATGGTTTGTTTTGTCTTACAGCAGCTTTTTCAGTCCTTCATTTAAAGTTGGTTTTGAGTCTATGAAGGCTCCCAGCTGTTAGCTTATCTATGAAGTTGTGTATTTTTCCTTCATCTTAGCTGTGAACTCAGGAAAAGAATTCCTGTGTAGGTCTTCATCATTGAGTCTTTTCAAGAGATCTCCGCCATCGCCTTCTGCTTCCCAGTGCTTCTCTGCAAAATCTGCTGTAAAATTTTGTATTTTCCTTTTGTATGTTATTTTTCTTTGATCTTGTTACCAGTATTCTATCTCTATCTATGGTTCCGTCATTTTGATTAAGATATGTCTTCAAGTATTTTTATTCAGGTTCCTTTTTAAGATGGTATCCTTGTCCTCCGAATCTGGGAGTAAAGCATTTTTAAGTTCTGAGAACTTCTCAGCAAACACTGTTTTATGTGCCAGTTTTTCCATCAGGGCTTTGTTCCTCTGGTTCTCCACGATCCTTATATTATTCCTTTTGACTTCATCTCGATTATCTCTTGTTGTCTCTTCTGTCTGTCTTTTTCCATCTTCTGCTGTTGGTGCGAAAGTCTCTGCACTCCTTGAACTCACTGATTCGGTCCTCAGCAGCTTTGACTCTGCTTCGAAGGCCTTCCAGTGGGATTTTTTTTATTTCCCCACTACATTTTTAATATCTGTTATTTCTGCATTTGCATTTGCATTTTCCCTACTTCTTTTCTTCATGTCCTCTCGCATTTATTGGCTCTTGTTTTCCATTGTTTTGAGCTCTTTATGATCCTTAGATGCATAAAGTTCTCCTAAATTCTTATCAGAGAGGTTATACAGCACATCATTATTACTTGCTCATCAGTGACAGGTGTCTTCCCTCATGGTTTTTGATGTAATTCCCAGTTGCTTCACCATTATGAATCATACAGGTTGCAAGTTGACTTTACTTAAAAATAAGCAGTACAGTGGGAATTGTCAACGGTTGTTCTCTGACTTTTTGTGGGATGGGATATTGTGGCTATGGGATATGGGGAGTATTATGGCTTTAATTCTACTCCAAATTTTCTCTATAGTATATCCAAAAGCTGATTGTTTTTTATGGATGCTAGTGCATCCATGGTTTTGAGTTTTGGGTGGAAACTACTGTTGCAGGGGGTGTGGGAAAAGGATTTCAAATGCACCTGAGTAGAGCGTGTGGGTCAGGGAGATTGATGCAGGGGAGTCAGCCATGTCCGTGGAATGGTGAGGCTTGGCCATTTTAAGAGAGCCGCTTCAACAGTACTTTCACATGGTTATGTAATCCATCTCTGAACTTTCTCACAAAACTGAAATTTCTACATATCTACTGTCTATTTCCCCACTACCCCAAGTCTCAGTAACTATGGTTATCCCATCTGTTACTACCCAATTGATTAATATCTTAATCAAAGTCATACAGAATTTTTTGATTTTTCTTGTGACTAATTTATTTTGTTTAGCTGAATATCCTGAGTTTCAGCAAATAGCAATATGTGTCATAATTTCCTTTCTTTGTAAGTCTGTGTATATATATGTTTAAATATATTTTGTTAATCAAGTCATTTGTCACTGATACTATTATGAATAATGTGATAAGCTATACCAAACAAATATTTCTTAAGACACTGTTTTTAATTTTGATATTGGAGTAGGAATCTAGAATGGATCATAAGAATTTATTTGAGTTTCAATATTTTGATGAGCCACCATTGGAGCATTGTCACTTAATCGCATAAAAGTTCCAGTTTCTTGTGTACAAACTGCAAGTCTAGTTTTTCAAAGTATCACTAAATGAGCAGAAGGGAAGTAAAAATTATTATTATGTGCAAGTGGACAATTCTTTCCAGAGAATGGGTAACAGGGCTCAGAGAGATAGTACAGCAGTTATGGTGTGCTTTCTTTGAACACTGACCCAGACACCAATCCTGGCATCCCATTGGTTGCCTGGAGTACCTAAGAATACTCTTGAGTGAAGTAGTAGTAGTGGTAGTAACCCCTTTGCATCAATTAGGTGCGCCTCACCCCCCAAAATTAGGTGTGTGTGATAGTAGCTGTTAGACAAAAATTATTGTTGTAACTTCGCCTCAATTTCACTTTTCTTTTCCTATCACATATGCAAATAGGGAAACAATAATCTTCCTGGTTCAGGCACTGACAGTCTCTAAATTTCTAGACTGTGCCATTCAATCTGATGCTACCATATTGTAGTTTAGGTGCACCCATTTCAACAGTGACAAACTTTGGGCAGCCTTGTTTGAGGGAATCTTGCTTTCTTTTCTCCTCTTTTCCTCTCTTCCTTCCTCCTTTCCTTTTCTTCCTTCTTAGTTCATCCTCCTCCTTTATCCTCTTCCTCCTACTCCCCTCCTTCTTCTCCCACCCTTTCCCCTTCCCATTACCATTCATCCTTCTTTCCTCTTCTCTCTTCTTCTTCTTCTTCTTCTTCTTCTTCTTCTTTCTTCTTTCTTCTTCTTCTTCTTCTTCCTCCTCCTCCTCCAGTGGTGCTGCCTGTTGTAGTAAAATCTGGCTCAGTGCTCTGAGAATATAAACCAGAGCTTCACACAGTCAAGGCATGTGCTCTATTACAGGATCCCTCATATGAGTGTTTTTCAAGAGGAAAACTTTATATTGATATCTTTCCTCAGCCAATTGAGAAAAATGCTCAGGACTTGAATAAAAATTTAGGCAGTGGATGGCAACTTGTTGAATGTACCCAATCCCTTAGAAGGTTATCATCCTCAAATAATAACAGAACTTCCAAAAGTCCTCTGTTCTAATAAATAGACCACCATCTCCCTTAGTTAACTTAATGTGTCCACTTGCGTCCCAACATGCTGATACCTAAGTCCCACCATTAAATCTGGAAATACAATGATTCAAGCCATTCTTTCCTTGGTTCATAATGATATTTTTGATAACCTTCGCTATTAAAAGTTCAACAGCTGTTGTTGATTTACTTGGGACACATGCTGATTTTACTTCAAACGGAATATCATGTAAACTTCTCTAAGGAGCCCTGTAAAAACTTTGAAGAGTGTAGACGATAAGAACAAACATTTATAAATGTTTGCCTAAGCATTTGAGATCCCCTGTGTAAAATTTTTTTCTGCACATTCTGGGATTAATGTGTCTGTCTAGCTGTCTTCAGATTTCCCAGTCATCGTTTATACTCTTTGCTGATTCTAGGCAAGGGAGAATAGGAAAATATCCCCTATTGACAGGGAAGCACTTGATCCACAGTGAGACCATTTAAATATGATTCTTTATTTTCAAAGACACATTTCATTTTTTTTTTCTGTTTGATCTTTTGTTTGTTACCTCAATTGATTGCCACTACTTTTAATTTCCCCAAAAATTAAGCAAATTTACTAGATTTAACATGGATTTTATTATGTTTGTTGTGTACCGAAAGTGCATAAGCTAGGACTGTGGATCACTTTGAGCATTTCTAGTACCCCATCTGAAACCCTGATGCAGGTAT
>JAJIBD010033698.1:0-83019 GCA_021461705.1 Cryptotis parvus | reverse complement strand
AAAAGTCGGTGGTTTTCCTATATACAAATAATGAAAAAGAGGAAAGAGATTATTAAGAAAATAATCCCATTCACAATTGTGCCACATAAAATTAAATACCTAGGAATCAGTTTGACAAAGAACGTAAGGGACCTAAACAAAGAGAACTACAAAACATTACTTCAAAAATAAAAAGAGGACACAAGGAAGTGGAAACAGATTCACTGCTCATGGATCAGGAGAATCAACATTGTCAAAATGGTAATACTCCCTAGAGCTTTATACAGATTCAATGCTATCCCTATGAGGATACCCATGACATTATTGAAAGAAATTGACAAAACTATCCTGAAATTTGTATAGAATAACAAAGCCCCATGGACAGCTAAAGCAATCCTTGGGAAAAAAGATGATGGGGAGCATTACCTATCCCAACTTCAAAGTGTACTACACGGCAGTAGTAATTAAAACGGCATGTTTTGGAGTAACAACAGACATATGGACCTATGGAATGGAGATGAGTATCCTGACACCCATCCTCAGATTCATGATCATTTAATCTTTAATAAAGGAGCAAAAAGTAGGAAAAGGAGTAAGGAGAGCCTCTTAAACAAGTGGTGCTGGAAAAACTGGGCAGCTACATGTAAAAAACATGAGTTTGGAACTTTCTCTAGCACTATGCAAAAAGTCAGATCATAATGAATGAAAAATCTCAATATCAGACCTGAATCCATAAAGTACATCAAAAAAATATAGGAAAAACCTTCACAGCATTGAAGCTAAAGGTATCTTCAAAGATGAAACTATCACCGTATCACTGTATCACTGTCTTCCCGTTCATCATCAATTTGCTTGAGCGGTCATCAGAAACATCTCCATATGTCCTGTCTCAAGCAAGTAGTGCCCAAGGGCACCTGCTTGCTCCAGGAACATAAAGAGCCTCAAACCATTCCATCAGGTCATGGGAATGAGGTCTATAATAGTTACTGGTATTTGGCATATCAAATACGACACGGGTAGCTTGCCAGGCTCTGCCGTCCAAAGATGAATAAACAGTGACCAAATAAAAAGACAGTCCAAAGTGTAAAGAGTATTCATGCAATTTCCACCTGATAAAGGGTAATATCCAGGACACATCAGGGACTGGTAGAACTTTACAAGAAGAAAACAGCCAACCCAATAAAAATGGGGAGAAAAACTGAACAGAAACTTCTATAAAGAAATTCAAATGACCAAGAGACATATGAAAAAATGCTCATCATCACCAATCATCAGAGACATACAAATGAAAACAACGATGTTATATCATCTCACATCACAGAGACTGGCGCATAGCCAAAAGAGCAAGTACAACCAATGCTGCTGTGGATGAGGTGAGAAAGGGACTGTCATCAATTGTTAGTAGGAATGTTGAATGGTACAGCCTTTTGGAATACAATACTGATATTCCTGCAAAAACTAGAAATTGACCTAGCATTTGACTTAGCCATACCCCTTCTGGGAATATACACTGGGAGGCCAAAAAACGCACAGCAGAAACACCATCTGCACTTTTATGTTCATAGCAGCACTATTCACAATTGCCAGAACATGGAAAGAACCAGAGTGACCAAGTACAGTCAACTGGATAAAGAAAGTTTGGTACATCTACACAATGGAATACTATGCAGCTGTTAGGGAAAACAAAGTTTTTTTTTAATCTATAAAATTTGCCTATATATTTGCCTATAAATGGATGGACATAGAGATGATCATGCTGAGTAAAATCAGCAGAGGGAAAAGGACAGATATAGAATGACTGCAATTATTTGGAGGATATAAAAATAATACAATATCAATATCCTTGGCAAACGATATAGAGTCCCTGACTCTGGATCGTCAACGAGGGTCAGAACTCAGGATTTATTCTCTCAATTGAGTAAGGTGTGAGCTTTTTCGATAGCTCTTTCGATTCCTCTTTGGGAGACCCGAATAGCATTCTCATCCTGCTTTCATAGGGCCCAGGTCTCTGAGGCATATGTTAATGCAGGGAGAATGGTGGAGTTGAAGAGATATGCCCGAGCCAGGGGTTCTTCGTCTTTTTTAGCTATTTCTTTGATGTTTTTGAAGGCGTTCCATACCACTATCTTCCTCCTGTGCAGCTCAGGTTTTAAGTCGTTCATCATGTTGACTTGTCAACCTAGGTACACATAACTGCTGCATTCAGAGATGTTTGTTCCATTGAGAGTGAATGGGGCCTCTGGAACTAGTTTATTTTTCATGAACATAGTTTTGCTGAGATTCAGCTGTAGACCTATCTTTCCACATTCTTGGTCAAAGTCAGCCATATTTGTGCCACTTGGCTAATGTTTGGTGTTATTAGAATGATGTCATCAGTGAAGCAGAGGTGGTGTAGTTGCCTACCGTCTACCTTCACTCCCATTCCACCCCATTCTAGTTGTCACATGATGTTCTCGAGGGTGTCGCCATTCACCAATGTGGCAAGGTGCCAGCCTCAGGCAACCAAATGCTAAAATCCAAGCTCGCAAAGCAGTGAAGAGAGCAATAAATGAAGACCCTAAAGAGAGAGCAGCAGAAATACTGGCCAATGCAGCAGAAGCCATGAAAAGCATTTACAGCCCCCGCCTGTCCTTCGTCAACTATAACACCAAGATGATTGCCCTCCAACGTTCTGATGGATCTATCACATCTTCCAGAAAGGCATTGGAGAATATTATCCATGATTTCTATTCATATCTCTTTGATAGCCACGTCCACCTGCCCACATACAAAATTCAACAGGATGGATATGTCGTTCCCAACATTTTCCCTTCTTAAATCTGACATTCCATTTCCTCAGGAAATAAGTGAGCAGCACCAGGCCTTACAAACATCTCTGAATGTAGCAGTTTTGTGTACCAAGGTCGAGAAGTCAACATGATGAGCTTACAAAAACCTGAGCTGCGCAGGAGGAAGAGAGCAACATGAAATGCCTTCAAAAGCATTGAAGAAATAGCTAAAAGACAAAGAACCTCCGGCTCCGGGCACATCTCTTCAACTCCACCTTTCTCCCTGCATTAACATACGCCTCAGAGACCTGGGCCCTACGAAAGCAGGATGAGAACGCTATTCTGGTCTCCCAAAGAGGAATCGAAAGAGCTATGCTTGGAATATCACGCCTCACTCAAGTGAGAGAAGGAATCCGGAGTTTTGACCTCTGTCGCTATTCCAGAATCAGGGACGCTGTCTCGTTTGCCAAGGCATCGAAAATCATATGGGCTGGACATGTAATGTGATTTGGAGATGACCGCTGGACTAGAGCCATTACCTACTGGATCCCAAGGGATGTCAAATGATCACGTGGCCCCCCCACCTACAAGATGGTCAGACTTCTTTGTCAAGACCCTGAACAAATGGTTTGATGCTCCTTGTATTCCTGAAGCAACCAGATGCCATTGAGCTACACTGGCACGTGGTAGGGTCAAATGGAAATATTACTGGCGCCCGCTCGAGCAAATTGATGAAAAACAGGATGTCAAGTGATCAAGTTATTATTATTATTATTATTATTATTATTATCATCATCATCATCATCATCATCATCATTATTATTATTATCCAGCTTTCTGGGGTTTTAGATAAATGTTTCAGGAAGAGTTTCAATATCCATATCTCTTCCTCTGGCTGTAATTTAAGACTCACTTAAGTGAGTATTAGTCATACTAGTAAGAAATCACTTAAGTGATTTCTTACTAGTATGACTACCTTGTGATATTTTTCTCCTAGATATATATTTTGGGAGCTAGTGTTATGCTAATATGAATTGTTGCATTGTGAATAGTAAAACTCACTCCAGAGTCTGAATTTACTGCTTGAGTCCAACAAGTATTTGCTATATGAGTGAAGGAATTCACATGGTCTACATGGCTAAGCAACTCTGCTCTGCCAGAAAGACTCTCATTCTCTAGTTGAAAGGAAGCTGGCAAGGCTCTGGCCCCATCCCTCAGCACAGTACTCACACTCATTAGCACAGGTTACACAGCATCCAGAGGTCCTATTGAGCAACGATGTGGGACAAGTGATGCTGATTCTATTGTGAAACTTTTGGGATAGGGATTTCCCTTTCCGTGGAATCTTTAAAACATGTCTGGTTGACTCAGTGAGTAATGAATTGATTGAAGGCTGTCTTGGTTCTCTTCCAGAAGAATAGAACTAAGGTGATTGGGGTGAGAGTGAGTTTCTTTTAACCCCAGAATTGAGTTAAATGATGTTATTATTTATCACATGTACAGCCTGTTGTTTATGGTAGTCAATTGGTCCTGATTCTGAAATCAAGTGATAAATGAGGCATGACTGTAACAGAAGAAAACCAAGTAATAATCACCATAGTTAACATATGGAAGCGCACTGAATAATTTTGTCTTTTTTTACTTAAGTAATATTTTGAATTTGATATGATTCTTTTAATTAATCATAGAGTCAAGATTTTTTTTGTTTTATTACTTATCTGCACCTTCAAATTCTTTTCAAAGGGTGGTTGCTACTTCTAGTATAAAGAACTTTCCCCCACAGTGGGGAAACAACTGGGAAAATTCCTGTTTAAATCAAAGAATATAGCTGTGGGTTCAAGTGCTGAGACCTCAATTGCCTACCTTCCTCACAGTCTTAATCCCTCTCTTCACCTATAGTACCCACCTTCCCCCTCCTCCTCCGACTTGCACTCCCACAAGGCAAACCACGTACTCTTTATATGCACCTCTAAGCCCTGGTCCTGTGCCTGCCAAGAGTGACTATTTCACCAGGAATTACGTTCTGTACATCACTTGATTATTTTACTAATCAAGACTCCCTTCCCTTCATTAGTTTTCTTCCCTATTCCTGCTTAATGGATAAATGAAAACAAAGTTTGAGTGGACTGAGGATGTGCCTCAAGTGATAGAGCACATGCTTTGCAAATGAAACACTCTGGATCAGATCCCTGGCACCTTATGGCCCCTATTATACCACCAGAAATGGCTCTGGTCCCCAAGCACTGTGTGAGGACATGATGTTCACAATAGAATTACCTAAAAATGTTCTTTTTGTAAACATTACTTAGAAAGCTCAAACTACTTTTTATCAAGCTCAAACTACTTTTTTTTTAATCAACAAGAGAGCCAAGACTTGAGAAAATCAACCAAGTGCACAGCCAATGTCACCAAGGACAGCTAGAGCCAAACCAAAGGCCTCCCTCCCACTGAAAGGCAACCACACTTTTATTACGTTATCACTTCTTCTTGCAGCCTCTGCATAACTGCCCTGCACTTCCTCCCCATCCAAGCTGATTCAGGTGTGTAGCATTTGCCCACCCAATTAGCATACAATTTCCTTGAGGGGCAAGGATTGTGCCTTTCCTGTCCTTAGCAAGCAGGGAGTGAGAAGACACCAACAAAATGATGGGTGAATTTAATTATCTGAAGCTCAGATCACACAGCATTAGATCCTTCCTCACAGCAACCTCCTAGTCCCCAATAATCTCAGCAAGCACAAGTCTTCTGATTGCATAGCCAAGTTCCCCGCCCCCACCCCGTGCTTTTGATTAAGTTCTGTATTTTTCAGCCTTTGCATTCCCGAAGCATCCATTCTGCTTCCCCAGGTGGGATGTAGAACTGTAGGTAACAGGCAGTTAATAAGCTTAACGGGTAGGGACAGAGGCTCATTAATGGTTTCTCTGTGATTTGTGGCTGGTTCCCCCAGCACCTAAATCTTGAAATAAATATATTCAGAGACTGTTATCCCAGCAGACGACATGGATCATTTTTCTTTCATTAACAATGGAGTCACTACAGCAACATTTTTATTTATATGCACATTTCCCAGCCTAAAAGCTTGTCCCTTTAAACCTGCTTGCACTAAATTTTGATCAGCCCTTGATGAAAGAAGACTTACGTATCAGAAACAACCTGGTAACCATCTGTGCCCAATGCATATTAAAGAAAATGTAAATTCACTAAAGACTCCCAGCATATCTCAGTTTATCCACACGGGGAAGACAGAGGATGATTAGATAATCTGGGATCAAATCTCTGTATTCAGGACGACCATTTGATAATGAGCAGTTTCGCAGAACTACCCAGCAGGAAGGCACCTTCAAAATATAAAACTTGTAGATAGAAGGTGAATACAGCTTTTCTTTCTATCTGGTTGCACTCTTCAGAGCTCTCTACCTAGCCCTCAGATCACAAATATGCAAAGGCACAAGTCTGAATCCTAGTGAACGGGGGTCTACTCAGCCACATCATCATTCTGTGTAAGCACTTCCGGTTCGGCCCTGTGACCAGAGCCTTAAAGTTGCTCTGGACCTAGGGTCCTCGATATATAATATGATCAGATCATCACATCCTTCCCTCCGAACACTTTTAACCCACTCTAACTTAATCTGAACTTTCTGTGAAAAATTTCTCACAGGGGCTTTGGTATAGGCCCTGAGAGGACCAGCTCAACTGCAAGAAATGAAGACAGTAAAATAGATAGCTAACTGGTGTTCGTCTTCTGACAAAGGGTGATGCAGTGAAAGGAAAATAGAGCAGATACACAATGACAAAAGGACAACCAGAGTCTGACAAAACTGCAAGTGAAACAGAAAGAGAAAAAAAATCTGTTGCTTTCCAACTGTTTTCTAGGCTCCTGGATGAATCAGCCCTGGGCCCAAGCCTAATCACATGTTCTTGCTTTAGGTCACAGGCAACACCTCCTTTTTTATTAGCATCAGTCCTGCTCTGCTTGGTTTGTGCACAATCAAAGGCAATGTTGTAATGACCCTTAGCCAAGTGAGAGTATCTGGCCCAGGTTTCAGAGCCAGCCCTTTCTTTGCAAAACCATGCTGGGTGGGATCCTGCCCACTTGCTGCCTGGCTTGCCCATTGCCTGGTCTATTTCAGACCTTGATCTTCCTGCTGGTCCCAAAAAGAATCTTTTCAACTTCTCCGTCTTTGCCAGAAGCATGTGAAGCTAGAACACAAAGGCACTAAGATGAAGGTGGGAGCCTCTGGCAGAAATGAGAGACAAAACTAGGGGTTGCCGTTGACAATTACATCACCCCCTGGCTGCTCTCACTCTGCAACCTACTCAGTCTCCTCTGAAGCATTGTTGGGTTCTGTTTTTGGGCAGGGGACAAAGAAGCAAGCTCAAATCTCCTTCTGGACAAGATTTCCACTTCATGACACAGATTTGAGAGGATGTGAGTGGAAGGCATCCCTACACCAAGCCAAAGGGCAGGCGACACCTCACGAAGACTTGTTCTTTCTTTGTCTCTGTTTTAAATTATTTTTAAATTTTAGGTAACATGGCTACAGATGTGTTAACATTTAAGATATTTTTTTTTTTCTTTTTGGGTCACACCCGGCAATGCTCAGGGGTTACTCCTGGCTCTGCACTCAGGATTTATTCCTATCCGTTTCAATTCACCTCTCCCCCTCCCATCCTAGTTCTAATGTTTGCTAATCTAATTTTCATAATCCAAAGGTCTGTTTGTTCAGACATTTTGCTGTCTCTTTTGCAATATCGCTATTCTATTTTTCTTTTAATTGCATACTCAAGCTGGTCAGAACATTAGTCTTAGCCATAACACTTTGTCCTAGGTATTTGCTCTCCAAACTGAAATTGGGGACCAAAGAATTTCACCTCCCCACTCTATGTTCATCCACAGCACCTGTTACCTCACCACCCCATCCTTCCTCCGCCAAAGTACTCTGCTAAGCTCCCCATTCATTCTGGAGTAGGTCTGAGCCAGAGGGATTTAACTTAGTGCCACGCGGGACACCTTATCCCTGAAGTGCTAAATACAAGTTAGGACTGTAACTCTTTTCAGCTCTAATCATGGACTAATAATTTCTTTGATAAAGCCACTCCAGATTTCTATTCAGCGCAGGCCCTTGGCAGCAGGCCTTGGCACTGCTCTGGGCCTGGCTGCTTGGCAGATCCCTATGATCTGAGTCCAGGCCATCAGCACATCCCTCCCCCACAAACCTTTTAACCTGCTTTGTTTTGATTATTTTAAAATCCTGCCAAATCCATTAGGGCTAATGCTTAGCTGAAAGCAGTCCCGACCTCCCATCAGCACTGGGCACCGCAGAACCCTGGGGACAAGAAGAAACTCACATCTCCTCTGAAATGAGGCCAGCACCCTGCTTCCGAGAACCACCCACCTAAACTTCCAAAGGCACAGGCAGCCTCCCCCTCCTGTTCTATCAAGAATTCAGCAGCTGCGAAGCAGCAGAGGCCTCACGACACAGACCGTCCCCCCCAGCATCCAGCCTGTAATCAAAAGGAAAGTGCACCTGTGTTTTGGCAGACTTCAAAGGGGTTATGGTGGGAGCAAATGCAACTTGGTTAAAGCAGAAGCTGTGAGTGTGAGCACACAGATGAGTGGCAGCATCCGGGCTCCTCAGCTGCTCAGTGACCTTGAGGGTTTACCTGGTGGAGTCCCACTTTCCTGAGATTCACGGTGCAAGGAGACTCTTAACAACTGAGTTAACAGTCAAAGACCCTCACAATCCTCCCTCACATGGCTTAGACTTGCCGCGTTTTATTCTTAGTTTCATGGATATGAATGTCCTTCCTTCCTTCCTCAAATATAATTTTGTGTCCTTGAAATTGTATCAATAACCCCAATCATTTTACTATACTCTTGGGTTGCCTGGTTCCTTGATTCTTTTTGTTGTTGTTGTTGAGGAGGGCTGTCTCATCTTAACTCCTGACACTGCACTCTGGGATCACTCCTGGCAGTACTGAGAGGACCATATGGATCTAATCCAGTCCAGCCATGTGTAAAGTAGGCACTCAGTCTGTGTCCCATGGTTCCTTAATGCTAAGGACCATAATTAAGAGATGTCTGCAGAGCCCAGGGCCAGCTTCGCAGTCACCCAGCCTTTGAATGCACTGGGTGATAGGACACAGCACTTAGTAATTTCAGAAACATTGGTGGTGGACAACAGAATGATGGGTAAGTAGCAATGGTTCAGTGAGCCTTGTCCATCCTTCTGCACCTTTCTGAGTTACCCATCTTGCTGAAAGAGGAATTTAGGTAACAAGAAATGAAGTTTTGTAGTGGAATTCTGAATGAAGCTGCATGGTCCCCCATAAATAAAATATCCTGGTAGTAAGTTCTGCACATAACCCCCCCATACCCCCTCGCTTTTCACTCCTTTGAGTCCCTGAAAAAAAAATCTCCCTTTCTCTTCCCCCTCTCCTCTCCTTTTTTTGGGGCAATGCATTCAGCCCTGCCCCCTCAAGGTGTTGTAGGTGTGGCTGCAGTGCCCGGCTGCATCGGCAGGTGGCAGACAGGAGTCAGGCTTGTCTACACCCAGGGCTCTGCCCCATGGCCCTGGATGGTTGATGGTCTTACACAGAAAAAGATTAGGCCCTCTTTAATGAACCCAGAGCCACAGTAGAGCCTGGCAAGCTACCATTGGTGCATTTGATATGCCAAATAAACAGTAATAATGGACCTCATTCCCAACGAATGGAGACAGAACTGGTGCCCACTTGAGCAAAGCAATGAACAACAGGAAGACAAGTGATACAAGTGATACAAGTAATAAGTTCAATATCCCCTTCCCAGCCCCTACTCCAGAATCTTCACAGCATGTGCTTATGTGGTGCAAACTTCCAATTGGCTTAGGAAGCAAGGGAAGGGCACTCTTATCTAAAGATTCTGATAACTCCTAGTAGAGAGAAAGAAAAAGAAAGGAAAATTCTTTCCAGATTAATCTCCAAATAAGAGTCCAAATAAGAGGATTTTTTAAGGATCTAGGAACTCTGCCATTGACTAATATCTCTACACACAAATAACAATGGACAACAGAATACTTGTATGCACATGTAATACATGTTACATATGGTAAGATTTATTTATAAGTCACATGTTACAATATTGATAATTACAATTATGTATAGTAATTTTATTTTGTTTTAAGGAGGAAAAAAAACAACTTTCAGGCAACACTGTTTGAAGAAGAACACAAACATTAAAAAAATTGATAGCTTTTACTAAAATTTCACACACCCAGAAATGCCTCAGCAAGAAAAAGACTTCACATACTATTGTTGTGGATACCTGGGACAGATCTACATTTTCTCTAAGATGCCCAGCTGGCCTCTAGGATTCAGTATTCCACTTGGGTCTTCCCTTTTCTTGAGAATACTTAGATTACCACATCCTTCATATCATACACCCCATGACTTCTGTGGAAGTTAAACCCTGACACACTTACACACCAGCTTAATAGCATCACCACTTTCAGGAGAATTTCCTGTTAGCTGGCTTATGTGAGATTAAATTTAGTCATTATCTTAGAAGAGAGTTATCTCATGATGACAAAATCCCCCTCGAGTTCACGGTGGAGAACTTTAATTTCCACATTCAAATGAGATTTGCATTTGGTCAGTACATTATACAGTGACCTAACTTCTGACGAGGCACAGCCTGCTCTTTGCTTATACAGCACCTGGATTTTGCTTCCTCCTAAAAAGCATCAACAGAGATTATAAATTATACTCAGAAATAATAGGTCATACATAGACAGCAATACATAGGAGCTTGATTATTGGATTTAGAAAGAGCCATAGCATTATAAATAAATGCTCACATTCCCAGGTCGTCTGGGTGTCCATGAGGACGACACAATGTTGTCATCATCTGGGTCCTAACATCATGGCTTTTCTCCATATCCAATCAGGCAAATTCGTTAACCATTTCAAGCTCAGTTTCCTCATCTATAACATGGGATATAATAATGATGTTATGAATACAAAAAGCATAGCCCAATGCCTAATATAGATATGTATTCAATCAATGGAAGCTCCCAAATAGGTACTTCCCAAATAGAAGTAACTCTTTTAGGATTTGAATAATTTTCTAATTCAATCATTTGTTCATTCAATCAGCAATGATTTGTCAAGCACCTGCCAAGCTTGTAGAAAGGCATTGGAGTGCTCTTTGGCAGCACATATACTAAAATTGGAAATGATACAGAGAAGATTCACATGGCCCCTGCGCAAGGATGACACGCAAATTTGTGAAGCATTCCATATTTTAATTGAACAAACACTCCTGAAATTTGTATGGAATAATAAACCCCACGAATAGCTAAAGCAATCCTTGGGAAAAGAAGATGGGAGGTATCACTTTCCCCAACCTCAAGCTCTACTACAGAGCAGTTGTAATTAAGACAGTGTGGTATCGGTATAGAGACAGACCCGTAGACCTACGGAATAGAACTGAGTATCCTGAAACACACTCTCAAATATACAACCACTTAATCTTCGATAAAGGAGCAAAAAATATTAAGTGGAGCAAAGAAAGCCTCTTCAACAAATGGTGCTGGGAAAACTGGGAAGCTACGTGTAAAAAATGAACTTAGACCTCCTTCTAATGCCATGCACAAAAGTCAGATCAAAATGGATTCTAGATCTCAAATTCAGACATGAATCTATGAGGTACATCGAAGAAAACATAGGAGAAACGCTCTACGACATCAAAACTAAAAGTATCTTTAAAGACGACACACCACTGACCAGGCAAATGGAAGCAAAGATAAACAAATGGGATTATATAAAATTGAAAAGCTTCTGCACCTCAAAAGAAACGGTGACAAAGATACAAAGACAATCCACAGAGTGGGAAAGAATATTCACCTAATACCCATCTGACAAGGGGTTAATATTCAGGATATATCAGACACTGGTAGCCCTTCACAAGAAAAAACAGCCAACCCCATCAAAAAATGGGGAGAAGAAATGAACAGAAGCTTCCAAAAAAGAAAAAAATTCGAATGACCAAAAGGCATATGAAAAAGTGCTCTTCATCTTTAATCATCAGGGAGATGCAAATCAAAACAACTATGAGCTATCATCTCACACCACAGAGACTGGCACACATCCAAAACAGCAAGAACAACAGATGCTGGCGTGGATGTGGGGAAAAAAAGGACTCTCATCCACTGTTGGTGGGAGTGCCGACTGGTCCAGCCCTTTTGGAAAACAATATGGGCATTCCTCAGAAAACTAGATATTGAGCTCCCATTTGATCCAGCAATAGCACTCCTGGGAATATACCTGAGAGACCAAAAAACACATAGCAGAAACACTATCTATACTTCTTTATTCATCTCTGCGCTATTCACTATAGCTAGAATCTGGAAACAACCGAAAGAGAGCCCGAGAACAGAGGACTGGCTAAAGAAACTGTGGTTCATTTACACTATGGAATACTATGCAGCTGCCAGAAAAAAAACGAAATTATGAAATTTACCTGCAAATGGATGGACATGGAGACTATCATGCTGAGTAAAATTAGTAGGAAGGAAAAGGACAGTTATAGAATGACTGCATTCATTATTAGGATATAAATAGATACCAGTGTTTTACTTAGTGTGGGAAATGGTAATGGCAGATTAAAACTCACCACTGAATATACACAAAGAGACTTAAGTGATAAATTCTAAATATCTGCAGGGCTAGCCACAATATTTAAAATAAGAGAGAGAGAGATGCAGAGACAGAGAGAGAGAGAGAAAGAGAGAGAAACCGGGGTACCTACTATTGAGGCAGCCTGGGGGTGGGTGGGAGAGGTGGGGTACATTGGTGGTGGAAATGGGGCACTGGTGGAGGGATGGGTGCTGGAATACAGTATAACCAAGAACCAATTATGAACACCTTTGTAATTGTATGTCTCATGGTGGTATAATAAAAATTTTTTAAAAAGAAAAAGAAAAAGAAAGGCATTGGAGATGGAGAAATGAAAATATATGGTCTATGTCTGCAAAGAGCTTAGAGTTGGGGACAAGATGTATATCTTAGCAAGTTGTTGAGACAGGTATATACAAGGTATTAAGAGAGTACTGGGAAAAGAAGATCTATATTTTATCAAAGAATTCTAAGAAGCTTTGTAAGGGAGGGAGCGCTTTAGCTCATATTGGAAGGATGAGCACCTGTTGGGGGCACAGAGAAGAAAGGCCATTCCACTGGAGGAGATTGTTGCATGAGCTAAGTGTTGCGGACCCAGGAAAATAGCTCAACAGCATGCAGGCTCATCATGCCCAGTGAGGAGAAGTCAAAGAAAAGAGGAAGGAGCAAGAGGAAAGAAGCCATTCCTCTCTGTAGGAAGAAGTGGGTCTAACAGTCTTATACAGAGTTTGAGACAGTTCTACATGGGTACCTGCTATGATGTTTAATTTTACATATCAATGAATAGGCCTACAATGTGAGCATGTACATGGTTAAACATTATTTTTGGGTGTCTTTGAAGGTATTCCCAGATTTAGTTACTATTTTAATTGGTGTTACTGAATATGACAGATTGCTCTCCCAAAAGGTGAACTGGTGTCTAATAACCCACCAAGGGCCCAAACAGAACAAAAAAAAGCAAAGGAAAGTTGAATTATTTAAACTGACACACCACACATCTTCTACCCTCATATTGGGAATTTTCTACCCCAGGAAGAAAGAGGAAGATCCTCAACTCTAGAGATCCTGATCACTTTTAGTGGTGGGAAAAGAAATAAAACCCTTGTAAAGTAAGGTTCTAGGGTACTGGAGAGATAATACAGTGAGTAACACTTGTCTTGCATGCGTCTGACCTAGATTTTATCCCCAGCACTTGTGTATGGTCCTCTAAGAACTAACAGATGGAATCCATGAATGCAGAACCAGGAGTAAGCTTGAGCACTGATGGCTATAGCCCAAACCCACCCCACACAACAAAACTAAGACTTAAGCAAACATCAAACATTCACAATACTTTGACCTTTGGACTCAAACTAAAATTTATCCCACTAGCCTTGCTGGGTCTCCAGTTTAAAAATGGCTGATCATGAAACATTTCAGCCTCTAAGATCATATAAAAATACTTAGACTAAATCTCCTAAATATATAAAAACGGGTAACAGAAATATTAATTTTCATAGTATTAGAATTTTAGATCTTAGTATTTATACCTAACTATTCTCGCTCCAGAGTTCCATGCCAATGAAAAAAAAATCTGCTCAAAAAAATGTTTACTGAAAAGACAAATTAATAAATGAGTGAGCATCCCAGGATTACGGGGTTACTTTAAAGAATCAGATCAGATTTTGAGGGAGATAAGACTTAAAAGAGGGGGAAGAAGTTCCCACGTAAATCTGGTTGAAACCCCTTTGTGTTTTCAAAAGGGAAAGCCCCAGAACTCTGTTAACCATCTACACATGTTAAATCACAGGGCTTCCTGAATGTACTGTGAGTACCCTATAATCAGTTTAGACACAGATAATGGCTCTCACTCAATATTAGAATTGCTACCCCCAGCACAGTGAGCATTTACTGTATGGATTGGATGCTTGTCTGTATTTCTTAAAAAATAAACCTAAATTACCTTTCATGAAGCCAAAAGATTTAAACATACATTTTCAGAAGTCAGAAGAGTCAAGTTATATTCAAATCTGTAAGCACTTTTGATACAGAATACAAGGAAGGACTGTGCTGGTTGAGTGAGAATGTGGAGAGGTAGAGGGTTTCTGCTGGGTTCCCAAGAGAATGGATGAGGTTGATCCCAAGTGTTTACCCTTGTTGTTAGTCATTTTGTCCTGTGTTCACCATCCCAACAATCAGAAATATTTAAATCGGCCTTCTGTGCTTTGCTTATACTTTGAAAACAAATAAACTTTGATGAAAATCATGCACATTACATAAATATATCACTCCGTTCATCTTCAATTTGCTCGGCGGCCCAGTAACATCTCCATATGCCTGTCCAAGGGCACCTGCTGTCCAGGAACTAAAGAGCCTCAAACCTTCCATCAGGTCAGGGATGGGCTATAAGTTACTGGTATCTGGCTTCAAACGACGGTAGCTTGCCAGGCTCGGGGGTAGCATATAATGTACATATTATGATACCAATATCCAAGGTCAAGTGAAACATGTATATGGAGGTCTTGTCAAAGGTGGAAATTATCACAAATGTGTGGGAGTCAGAGGCTAGGTAAGACAGAAAACGGAACAGTGTGCTAACAATTGTTGAAAGTACTAATACCAACCTAGAACTGAGCATTAAATATAGGCAAAAAGATACACATGACAATTTTTAATGTATGTATTGTAATTCACAATCTGGAAGGGAAGTAAAAGAGAAAGAGAGAGAGAGAGAGAGAAAGAAATAAAGAACCTGCCATGGAGACTGGCTGAGGGAGGTGGGGGAATCAGGTACGTTGGTTGTGGGAGATGGGCACTGGTGGAGGGATGGGTGCTGGAACACTGTATGACCGAAAGCCAAATATGAACATCTTTGTAATTGATATCTCACGGTGGTATAATAAAATACTTTTTTAAAAAATCATGCACAAAGAAGCACCTCCAGCCATTACCTATCAAAGAGACATAAACATGCCACATAGAAGACTTAGAAGGTTTCGATTTTCAGGATACATCCACAATACCTGTGGTTGCTCAAGATTCCACAATAAATTAGACAATCCAGATGACACAAAACAACACATTTTCTACATTCATTGTGTTTGATAAACACTTAAAAGTACTTAGGACACGGGTCAGAGGGCAGGGCTTAGGTTGCAGGTTCTAAGAGCCCAGAGAAGTCTAACAGGCTAGTTACAGCAGGGCAAAAGTGAGGACGCTCTGCCCAGTGGAGCACATCACCCAGGGTTTGTCAAGACTCTATCCCAGACAATGAACAACTTGAATGTTGTTTTCTATTGATTTTGTTTTGCATTCTGGCTGAATTCTGTGAATTGAATTCTGAGCAGAAATTAACCTCCAAGGGAAAAGTAGCAACATTCGTAATAAATATTTTCTTTGTAGAGTTCCATGTATACTTCATCCTTTCTCTGAAATTCAGCATAAGCTAAGAGAGTAGCAGAGAGAAGAAAAGCATTTTGAAATGCAAAGCAGTTTCACATTGTTGCTGATTAAAATAGAGCAGTGTTTCATATTGTTGCTGATTGTGATTCTTTTCCCCCACTTTGTTTCCTTCCTATTGTCCTGTGTACTAGCAGTTGGTCCACTAGTCTTATGCTTTCGACTTCTCCATATAATAAATTTTCATCAGTGACCACCTTGGAATATCCTGGAAACCCTACAGGGGTTCCATTTTCCCCCTCTTGAAAAACGCTATCTAGTATGCTCTTTCTATGTTTCCCTTAAAAGTCTAGATATTGCCCAGGACAACAGAGCAACCTGTCTTGCTTGATGGATGCATCCTGATTGCCTTGTCTCTGATGTGACTGCCTTTGCCATTCCATTTTTTCCTCAGCAAGGTCTCCTTGGCAATGTTATAACACATGTGAGCTCTTATTCTCACATGCTGGTCAAAACACACTTGTTAATTGGATCCCATGGTGGTCTGGGCAAGTGGTTTCAACCACTTTGCATGTCTCATTAACAACTTCACGCTTGGTGTCAGACTTTCTGGGAGTTGCAGCTGCCAGAGGAGAGTGATCTGGAATAAAGCTGGATGGATCCATTAGTTGAACCCAAAGATATCTTCAATAACCCCCAGAGATTCAGGCAGAAATGTTGCCTTTGGAGGTTACTGTTGTTTTTAAAAAATTTCTATTAGGTTTTATTTGAAAAGTTAGCATAACCCTTTCAAGGAGTTCTGTATTTGAATTCAGCAGGGATTTATAAGCATCTTTATGTTTTTGTGTGAGGGATACACACACACACACACACACACACACACACATATATATATATATATATATATTTCTTTTTGGGGTCACACCCGGCAAAGCTCAGGGGTATCTCCTGGCTCTGCACTCAGGAATCACTCTGGTAGTGCTCCGGGGAACATATCAGATGCCAGGGACGGAACCTGGGCGGCATGGGCCAGCCAGCGTGCAAGGCAAATGGCCTACCTGCTGTATTATCGCTCTGGCCCCACACCATTATATATTTTATATAAGAATCTGCATGGAAAATAACCTGTACCTACAACAAAAATCTAGCATGCAAGAATAAGTATCTGAAGGAACTTTCAGATTAAATGCTAAGAAAGTTCACAAGAGTAAACTCTCTAGTCACTTCAGATTCAAAGGCTCCTTTGGCATTTGAGTTTTTATTTTTACAGGTATATATAACTTGGACTTTCAAACTTGGAAAACATTCTAGAGACACTGACATTTGCAACTTTTTTTTCTAATTTATCAAATATGAAGTATTCTAAAGAAAATTAGTGACTTGATTTCATATTTTGTCTATGAGAATAGACCGACAAAAGATTCACCAAAACGGCAGTAAGCATTTAAGAGGAGTACCAAAATGGAACAGACAAAATTTGAATGAGCGGGTAACACATATGGTTTCACACAACTACCTGAATTAAACAAAATACTGATGTGAGGTATAAATGGAAGTTTCTCACTAGTCCCTCTGGAGCATATATGTTCTTTTCTTTTTAATTTTTTTTTTTTTTTTTTTTTTTGTTCTTTTCTTTTTAATTTTTATTATACCACAGTGAAACATACATTTACAAAGGTGTTAATAATTGGTTCTTGGTAATACAGTATTCCAGCACCCATCCCTACACCAGTGCCCCATCAAGACCACCAGTATACCCACAACCCCTCCCAGCCCACCCCAGGCTGCCTCAGTATCAGGTACCCCCTTATCTTCTCTTTCTCTCTCTGTCTGTCTCTCTCTGTCTCTGCATCTCTGTCCCCCTTCTTTTTACACATTGGGGCTAGCCCTGCAGACATTTAGGGTTTATCTTGTAAATCTCTTTGTGTATATTCAATGGTGAGTTCTAGTCTGACATTTCCATTGTGGGGCATATATGTTCTAACTGATATGTGGTACAAAGCAGTGCAGAGAATCCATAAAGGAAGACCTCAAAGAGGGAAGAGCAGAAATACTGGAAGATGTAGGAGAATCCGGGAAAAGCATTCGCAACACCCACCTGTCCTTCCCAACTATAAGACTAAGATGACTGCCCTCCGACATCCTGATGGATCTATCACATCTTTCAGAAAGGCAATGGAGAAGATTATCCATTACTACTACTTAGATCTCTTTGATAGCTACGTCCACCTGTCCAAATACCAAGTTCCGCCAGGATGGATATGTCATTCCCAATGTTCTTCTGAAATCAGACATGCTATTTCGTCGGTAAAGAAGGGAACAGCACCAGGCCCAGACAAAGTCAGACCCAAACACCTGAAGAATCTGTCTTCGGTACTCATCAATACACTGATTTGGCTGTTCACACACTACCTGTCTGAATGCAAGGTAACCTCCCAATGGAAAACCAGCAGGGCAGTTCTAGTGTTCAAGAAGGGAGACATTCATGTCTTGGCAACTATCGCCCCATTTGCCTGATCATTGATGTCAAAACAGGGGTTCAGCAGGGTGATACCATTTCAACAAAAAAAAAAACTCTTCAGTGCCACCCTAAAGAACATCACAACGACAATTAGAATGGGAAGGAATGGGAGTGAAGATAGAAGGTCGGCAACTACACCACCTCCGCCGCTGATTGCATCATTCTAATAACACCAAACATTAGCCAAGCGGCACAAATGCTGGCCGACTTTGACCAAGAATGTGGAAGGATAGGTCTACAGCTGAATCTCAACAAAACTATGTTCATGAGAAATGAACTAGTTCCAGAGGCCCCATTCATTCTCAATGGAACAAACATCTCTGAATGCAGCAGTTATGTGTACCTAGGTCGAGAAGTCAACATGATGAGTGTACTAAAACCTGAGCTGCGCAGGAGGAAGAGAGCAGCATGGAATGCCTTCTAAGGCATCGAAGAAATAGCTAAAAAGACAAAGAACCTTCAGGTCCGGGCACATCTCTTTGACTCCACCTTTCTCCATGCATTAACATACCCCTCAGAGACCTGGGCCCTACAAAAGCAGAATGAGAATGCTATTCGGGTCTCCCAATGAGGAATTGAAAGAGCTATGTTTAGAATATCAAGCCTCACTCAAGTGAGAGAAGGAATCTGGAGATCCGACCTCCGTCCCTGTTCCAGAGTCAGGGACGCTGTCTCACTTGCCAAGGCATCGAAAATCAGATGGGCTGGACATGTAATGCGATTTGAAAACAACCACTGGACTAGAGCCGTTACCTACTGGATCCCACGGGATGTCAAAAGATCATGTGGCCGCCCACCTACAAGATGGTCAGACTTCTTCGTCAAGACACTGAATGAATGGTTTGAGGCTCTTCGTAATTCCTGAAGCAACCAGAATCCACTGGGTCACACTGGCATGTGATAGGGTCAAATGTAGATGTTACTGGTGCCCACTAAAGCAAATCTATGAATAACGGGATGTCAAGTGATCAAGTGATATATGTTCCAAATCGGCTCAGAGATGCAGACGCTAAAAGCCCTGCCCTTGGCTGATTGAGGGAGTGGGCAGAATAAGGGTCTGCCCCCACCATAACTGCAGGCAGGAAAGGGTCAGGTGAGAGTGTGAGCTCATAGTTGTGCAACTTCTGTAGCTGTAAGACCAAGGACAGCTGTATGGAGTTGGAGAATCGAGCATGTGCTGTTATGCAGCCATTCACAGAGATGCTGAGAAAGGTCACTAGAAGTTTTAAAGACATTTTCATTTGCAATTATGGCAAAAAGAACATCACATAAAGTTTACCATTTTGACCATTTTTTTTCTCAGTTCTAGGCTGGTATTATCATGTACAACAATTGTTAGCACACTGTTCCCTTCTCTGTCCCGCCCAACATCTGACTCCAGATGCCTGTGGTAGATTCTGCTATTGAAAAGGACCCCTGATCCATGTTTTTTTTCTGACCTTGGATATTGGTATCATAATATGTGTATATATGCATATATATGAATGTATCTAGATATATAGGTCATGCAAATAAATGCAGTCATTCTATATCTGTCTTTTTCCTTCTGGCTAATTTCATTCAACATGATCCTCTCCATGTCCATCCACTTATAGGCAAATTTTATAACTTCATTTTTCCTAACAGCTACATAGTATTCCATTGTGTAAATGTACCAAAGCTGCTTTATTTAGACATTAATTCTCAGGCACTTTGGTTGTTTCGAGATTCTGGCTATTGGGAATAGTGCTGCTATGAACAAAAAAGTTGGAATGGTGTTTCTGCTGTGTGCTTTAGGCTTCCCAAGGTATATTCCAGGAGTGGTATGGCTGGGTCAAACAGGAGTTCATTTTCTAGTCTTTGGAGGAATGTCCATATTGTTTTCCAAAAGGTTGTATTAGTCGACATTCACACCAACAACAGATAAGAGTCCCCATTTCCCCACATCCACGCCAGCACATGCTCTTGCACTTTTGGATATGTGCCAGTCTCTGTGGTATGATATGATATCTCATTGTTGTATTGATTTGCATCTCTCTGATGACTAATAAAGATGGGCAATTTTTGGTGTGCCATTTGGCCATTCAAATTTCTTCCTTGTCAAAGTTTCTGTTAATTTCTTCTCCACATTTTTGATGGGATTGGCTTTTTCTTCTTGTAAATTTCTACCACAGTACATATATATCCTGGATATTAACCCTTTATCAGATGGATAGTGGGTGAATATTCTTCCCCATTCTGTCGACTGTTTTTGTATCTTGGTCATTTTTTTCATATGGGGTGCAGATGTTTTAGTTTCATGTAGTCCCATATGTTTATCCTTTCTTCTTGTTGTTTTGTTGGTGGTGTTTCATCTTTGAAGATGTCTTTAGCTTCAAGTCATGGAGGGTTTCCTATATTTGCTTCAATGTACTTTATGGATTCAGGTCTGATATTGAGATCTTTAATACATTATTATCTGATTTTTGTGCATGGTGTTAGACAGAGTTCTAAATTGATTTTTTACATGTAACTGCACAGTTTTCCCTGCATCACTTGTTGAAGAGGCATTCCTTGTTCCATTTCACACTTTTTGCTCCTTTGTTGAAGATTGAAAGATCATGTGTTTGAGGCTGTTTTTCAAAATACTCAACTCTATCCCATAGGTCCATATGTCTGTTTTTATTCCAATATCATGCTGTTTTAATTATTACTGCTTTGTAGTAGAGTTAGAAGTTGGGAAATGAGATGCCTCCCAATTTTTTTTTCCCAAAGGATTGCTTTAGCTATCCATTTGGATTTATATTCCATACAAATATCAGGAGAGACAGGCCAGTCTCCACCTCAGGTATTCTCCCTGGGGGTGCAGCTGGCCAGCATGCACCTGGGGTCATGGTAGAACCCCAGGCCTCAGCAGAAGGTGGAACTAAAACCACCAGAAATTCAGTGGAAGCAGAAGTAAGCGGACATTTTGAACTCTCACTGGCCAGTCTCCACCTCAGGTATTATCCCTGGGGGTGTGGCTGGCTGGGCAGGAGCATGTGGTCGTGGTAGAGACCCAGGCCTCAGCAGAAGGTGGAACTACAACCCCCAGAAGTCCTAGTGGAAGCGGAAGTAAACGGACATTTTGAACTCTCACACCGGCCAGTCTCCGCCTCAGGTATTCTCCCTGGGGAATGCAGCTGGCCTGGCAGGCAGCCACTGACGTGACTGCTTATTAATACAAAAACTAGAAAATTCAACACCAAGGGAAGATAATATCCTCAAGAAAAAGAAACAGTATGCCAGAGGAATCTATCCCTGAACACCGCGACACCATGGGGAAACAACGCAGATCACCAATTCGAAGAACAGATGAAGAAATCAACCCTGAAGACTCAAAAAGAATGCAGATGTTCATGATCTCTCTGACAATGAATTTAGAGAAGAAATTGGTAGGATGTTTAAGGAGATCAAAGAAAAAATGGAGTACATGTCCAACAAAATACAAGAGAACATAAATGAAGCAGGTGAAAGGGTAGTCAGTAAATTATGGGAGGAAATGAGAGCAGAAATGAGAACCATGCAAATAAAAATGCAATCGCTTAAAAACTCAGTAGATGAAATGAAAAAACACAACAGTGGCTATCAACAGTAGGATGACAAGAGCGGAAAGAGAGAATAAGTGAAACTGAAGATGAGCTGTAGAAAGCACTCAGAGAACTACATAAGATGGAAAAAGACTGGAAAATGTATCAGCAACAGAACAGCGAACAATGGGATGAAGCCAGGCGGAACAACATAAAATCATCCAAGTCAGGCCGGAGGCGATAGTCCAGCAGGTAGGGCATTTGCCTTGCACACAAACAGCCCATGCAAGCCGGGTTCGATCCCCGGCATCCCATATGGTCCCCCGAGCACTGCCAGGAGTGATTCCTGAGTGCAGAGTCAGAAGAAACTCCCTGAGCATTGCCGGGTGAGACCCAAAAAGCAAAAAAAAAAAAATCATTCGAGTCCCAAAGGGACAGGAAAGTAACCCCAAGGAAACAAAAACAGTTAAAAACATCCTGGCTGAAAAGTTCCCGAGTTAAAGGATGAAGGCATCCAGATCCAAGAAGCCCGACACGTACCTGCAAGAAGAGGCCCCAATAGAAAGACCCCAAGACACATCCTAGTCAAAGTAATGGATGCCATAGACAAGACATAATTCTTCAGGCAGCAAGATCAAGGAAGGAAATTGTATACAAAGGAGCATCCATTTAACTTTCAGCAGACTTCTCAGAAGAGACCCACCAAGCCCGAAGGCAGTGGTGGGATATAGTAAAAAAACTCAATGATATGAATGTCTCAGCAAGAATTCTTTATCCGGCCAAGCTCTCACTAAGATTTGAAGGATAGATATACAACTTCTTGGATAAACAACAGCTTAGGAACTTTGGAAAATCAAAACCGAACCTTAAAAGTAGAACTGAAAGATCCAATCTAAGACGAGACATAACCCAAAAAGAACAACCAACCTATTCAGAAAGATGGCACAAAATCCCATGACAATAATCTCTCTCAATGTCAATGGGCTGAATGCACCAGTTAAGAGACACAGAGTGGCACAATGGATTGAAAAAATTGAATCCGACATTCTGCTGCCTTCAAGAAACACACCTGAACAATCGAGCAAAGACAGGCTCAAAATAAAAGGCTGGAAAACAATCCTTCACTCAAACAACCCATCCAAAAAGGCTGGGGTAGCCATACTGGTATCCGACAACATAGACTTCAGGCTGAAGAAGGTCAGAAGGGACAGTGAAGGTCACTTCTTAATTGTCAAGGGATACATATATTAGGAAAAAATCACCCTATTAAACATATATGCACCCAATGAGGGTCCAGCAAAATACCTAAAACAACTACTAATAGACTTCAAAGAAGACATTGACAGCAACACAATTGTAGTTGGAGACTTCAACACTGCTCTATCAACCCTGGATAGATCAACAAGATTGAAACTTACCAAGGAAATACTGGCCCTTAAAGAAGAGATGGAAGAAAGAGGGCTGGTAGAAATATACAGGGCATTTCATCCCCAAAACGCTGAATACACTTTCTTCTCCAGTGCACATGGAACATACTCCAAAAAAGATCACATGCTGAGCCATAAATCATACCTCCATAAAATCAAGATGATAGAAATTGTGGCAACTGTTTTTTCAGACCATGAGGCACTGAAAATAGAAGTTAATTGTACACAAAAGCGGAGACCAATACCAAGTACCTGGAAACTAAACAGCTCACTGCTGAACAACCAGCAAGTCATATAAGATATCAAAGAGTAAATACAAAGATTCCTGGAAACAAATGAGACTGAAGACACGAATTACCAGAACTTATGGGATACAGCAAAAGCAGTATTAAGAGGCAAGTTGAGAACTCTTCAATCATTCATCAGAAAAGAAGAAAAGGCCATCACAAACAGTCTGACTTCACAACTTAAGATCTTAGAGAGTGATCAACAAAAGGAGCCCAACCCAAGCAGAAAGAAAGAAATAAAAAAATGTAGAGAAGAAATTAATGAGATGGAATGTCAAAAAACAATCCAGAAGATCAACGAAACCACAATCTGGTTCTTTGAAAAAATAAACAAGATTGACAAACCACTTGCAAGACTTGTAAGTAAAGGAAAAGAGAGAACCCAAATAAA
This sequence comes from Cryptotis parvus, assembly GCA_021461705.1. Lineage (NCBI taxonomy): Eukaryota > Metazoa > Chordata > Mammalia > Eulipotyphla > Soricidae > Cryptotis > Cryptotis parvus. The sequence goes on along the minus strand of JAJIBD010033698.1, from coordinate 59,084 downwards.
AAGAATCTGAAATGAAAACAGGGACATCACAACAGAAACCACAGAAATTCAAAAGATCATCAGAGTTTAATATGAGAGCCTGTATGGCATGAAACAAGAGAAACTAGAAGAAATGGACAAATTCCTGAATTCCTATAGCCTCCCAAGTCTGCAACAAGAAGATTTGGAATACCTCAACAAACCTATCTCCATCGAGGAGATGGAATCGATAATCAAAAATTTCCCCAAACACAAAAGTCCAGGTCCAGATGGATTCACCAGTGAATTCTACAAAACCTTTAAAAGAGGACCTACTCCCAATTCTTTTTTTTGCCCCCCCCCCCCCCCAATTCTTTCCAAGCTCTTCCGGCAAATTGAAGAAACAGAAACACTCCCAAATAGCTTTTATGAGGCACATATCACCCTGATACCCAAAGCAGACAGAGATGCCACAAAAAAGGAAAACTACAGACCAATCCTCCTGATGAACACAGATGCTAAGAACTTCGACAAAATACTAGCAAATAGAATCCAAAGAGTCATCAAAAAGATTATACACCATGACCAAGTGGGATTCATTTCAGGAATGCAAGGATGGTTCAACATCCGCAAGTCAATCAACATAATACATCATATCAACAAAAAGAAAAATAAAAACCATATGATCATATCAATAGATGCAGTGAAGGCATTTGACAAGATTCAACACCCGTTCATGATAAAAGCTCTCCATAAAATGGGATTGAAGGAATATATAATCCAGGCCATCTACTACAAGCCCACAGCGTGTATCATTCTCAATGGGGGAAAAACTGAAAGCCTTCCTCTTAAGATCAGGGACAAGACAAGGCTGCCCACTCTCACCACTTCTATTCAATATAGTACTGGAAGTACTTGCCTTAGCAATCAGGGAAGAAAAAGACATTAAGGGCATCCTGATAGGAAGGGAAGAAGCCAAGTTCTCAATATTTGCAGATGACATGGTATTATATCTCGGAAAACCTGAAACTCTCTACCAAGAGGCTCCTAGAAATAATACATTCCTATAGTAGAGTGGCAGGGTTCAAAATCAATACCCAAAGGTCAATGGCTTTCCTATATGCAAACAGCGAAAGAGAAGAAAGGGACATTAAAGAAACTATTCCATTCACAATTGCGCTGCTGAGAATCAAATACCTAGGAATCAGTTTGACAAAGAATGTAAAGGATCTCTACAAAGAAAACTACAAAACGTTACTTCAGGAAATAAAAGAGGACCTCAGGAAATGGAGACACATTCCCTGCTCATGGTTTGGAAGGATTAACATTATCAAAATGGTAATACGCCCTCAAGCTTTATACAGATTCAATGTGGTCCCTATACAGATACCCATGATGTTCTTCAAAGAAATTGAACAAACACTCCTGAAATTTGTATGGAATAATTAACCCCCATGAATATTAAAGCAATTCTTGGGAAAAATAAGTTGGGAGGTATCACTTTTCCCAACGTCAAGAAGAGGGAGAAAGATGCAGAAACAGTGAGAGAGAAAGAGAGGAAACGGGGGCTACCTGCTATTGAGGGGCAGCCTGGGGGTGTGTGGGAGGGCGTGGGGTACATTGGTGGTGGAAATCGGGCACTGGTGGGAGGGATGGGTGCTGGAATACTGTATTACCAAGAACCAATTATGAACACCTTTGCAATTTTATGTCTCTACGGCGGTATAATAAAAAAATTAAAAAAAAACAACTATCAGGAGACTTTGGCCAATTTCTTTGAAGAATGACATGGGTGTCCTTATAGGGATGGCATTGAATCTGCACAAAGCTGTAGGGAGCATTACCATTTTGACAATGTTGTTTCTCCGGATCCCTGAGCAGAAAATGGTTTTCCATTTCCTTGTGGCCTCTTTTATTTCTTGAAGTAATGTTTTGTAGTTTCGTTGTAGAGGTCCTTTATGTTTTTGTCAAACTTATTCCTAGGTATTTGATTTTCTGTGGTACAATTTTGAATGGGATTGTTTTCTTAATATCCCTTTCTTCTCTTTTGATATTTGTATATAGGAAAGCCTTGACTTTTTTGGTATTGACTTTGTACACTGCCACTCTACTATAGGTATCTATTGTTTCTAGGAGCTTTTTGGAAGAGAGTGTAGGGTTCTCTAGGTTTAAGATCATGTCATCTGCAAATAGTGATAGTGTGACTTCTTTATTGCCTATCTTGATGCCCTTGATATTGTTTTCTTCTCTGATTGCTGGGCACGTACTTCCATAATATATTGAATTGACGTGGTGAGAGAGGGCAACCTTATCTTGTCCCCCGATCTTGGGGAAGACTTTTAGTTTTTCCTCATTGATAATGATGTTCACTGTAGGCTTTTGGTAGATGGCTTTTACTATATTGAGGAAGGTTCCTTCAATTCCCATTTTCTGGAGGGTTTTAATCATGAACGGGTGTTGGATCTTGTCTAATGCTTTCTCTTTTTCTTTCCATAGGATCATATGATTTTTATTTTTTCTCTTATTGATATGATGCATTATGTTGCTTGACTTGCAAATGTTGAACCATCTTTGCATTCCCAGGATGAAACCTACTTAGTCATGATTTATAATCTTTTGGCGAGTCTTTGGATTCTGCTTCCTAGAATTTTGTTGAAGATCTTAGCATCTGTGTTCATCAGGGAGATTGGTCTGTAGTTCTCTTTTTTTGTGTTGTCTCTGCCTGCTTTGGGTATCAGGGTGTTATGTTCCTCGTAGAAGCTATTTAGGAGTGTTTCTGTTTCTTCTATTTCCTGGAAGAGCTTGAAAAGGATTGGTAGTAGGACCTCCTTAAAGGTGAAAGAATTCACTAGTGAATCCATCTGCACCTGGACTTTTGTGTTTGGGCAGACTTTTAATTACTGTTTCAATTTCCTCAGTGGTGATAGGCTAGTTCAGGTATTGGCTGTCTTCTTTTTCAGCCATGGAAAATTATAGGACTTCAGGAATTTATCATCTTCCAGGTTCTCATGTTTCATGGCATATAGGTTCTCAAAGTAATCTCTGATGATCTTTTGGATTTCTGTGGTTTCTATTGTGATGTCACCCTTTTCATTTCTGATTCTGTTTATTTGGATTGATTCTCTCTTTCCCTGTCCTTAAGTCCTCCCAGTGGTTTGTTGTTCTTGTTTATTTTTTCAAAGAACCGGCTCTTGGTTTCATTAAATTTTTGGATTGTTTTTTGGGTTTCCACCTCATTTATTTCCTCTCTAAGTTATGTTATTTCCTTCTTTCTGTCTGGGTTGGGCTCCTTTTATTGGTCTTTTTCTAGTATTTTGAGCTGTAAAGTCAGGTTATTTATGTGGGCCCTTTCTTCTTTTCTGATGAATGCTTGCAGAGCTATGAACTTCCCCCTTAAAACTGCTTTTGCCGTGTCTCACAATTTCTGATAGTCTCTGTCTTCATTTTCATTTTTTTCCAGGAATCTTTGGATTTCCTCTTTGATTTCTTCTATGACTCAATTGTTGTTCAGCAGCGAGCTTTTCAGTTTCCAGATGTTTGGTTTGACTCCCTGTTTCTGTGTGTGGTTAACTTTCATTTTCAGTGCATCATGGTCTGAAAAAACAGTTGACACAATTTCTATCATTTTTATTGTATTGAGGTGTGTTTTGTGGCTCAGCATGTGGTCTATCTTGGAGAATGTTCCATGTGCACTGCAGAAAACGTGTATTCAGCTTTTTCAGATGAAAAGCCATATATATATACATATATATAATATACCAGTCTTCTTCCATTTCTTCCTCAGAGCCAGTATTTCCTTGATGAGTTTCAGGTTGTTGATCAAGAATGATAAAGCAGTGTTGAAGTCTCTAACAACTATTGTGTTACTGTCAATTCTTCTTTGAAGTCTATTAGCAGTTGTTTTAAGTATTTTTGCTGCCCCCTCTTTGGGTGCAACATGTTTAGTAGTGTAATTTCTTCCTGATATACATATCCCTTAATTATGAAGAAATGGCCTTCACACTCACTTCTAACCTTTTTTAGCCTGAAGTCTATATTGTCAGATACTAGTTTGGCCACACCGGCCTTTTTTGGAGCATTGTTTGCATGGAGAATAGTCTTCCAACCTTTGACTTTGGGTTTGTGTTTGCTCTGGTTATTCAGATATGTTTCTTGTAGGCAGCATAATGTTGGATTCATTTTTAATTCATTTTGCCACCTTGCATCTCTTGATTGGTGATATCTAGGCCACTGATGTTGAGAGAGATTATTGTCATAGGATTTTTGTGCCTTCTTTTTTGAATAAGTTTGTTGCGCTTTTAGGGTTTGTTTTGTCTTACAGCAGCTTTTTCAGTCCTTCATTTAAAGTTGGTTTTGAGTCTATGAAGGTCTTTAGCTGTTGCTTATCTATGAAGTTGTGTATTTTTCCTTCATATCTTAATGTGAGTCTGGCCAGGTAAAGAATTCTAGGTGAGGGCCTTCATTTCATTGAGTCTTTTCAAGATATCCCGCCATCGTCTTCTGGCTCTTAGTGTTTCCTCTGAAAAAATCTGCTGTAATTTTAGGGATTTTCCTTTGTATGTTATTTCCTTCTTTGATCTTGTTACTTTCAGTATTCTATCTCTATCTATGGTTCCTGTCATTTTGATTAAGATATGTCTTCAAGTATTTTTTATTCAGGTTCCTTTTAGATGGTATCCTTCGGTCCTCCTGAATCTGGGAGCAAGCATTTTTTAGTTCTGAGAACTTCTCAGCAATGATTGCTTTGACAGTTGCTTCTTCATCAGGGTTTTCTTCTTGCTCCTCTGGGTCTCCAATGATCCTTATATTATTCCTTTTGACTTCATCTCGATTATCTCTTGTTGTCTCTTCATTAATTGTCTTTTTTCCATCTTCTGCTGTTGGTGAGAAAGTCTCTGCACCTCATCTTTGAACTCACTGATTCGGTCCTCAGCAGCTTTGACTCTGCTTGAAGGCCTTCCAGTGATTTTTTTTCATTTCCCCCACCACATTTTTAATATCTGTTATTTCTGCTTGCATTTGCATTTTCCTCACTTCTTCTTTCATGTCCTCTTGCATTTTATTGGCTCTGTTTTCCATTGCTTCCTTGAGCTCTTTATGCATCCTTAGATGCATAAAGCTCCCTCCAAATTCTTATCAGAGAGGTTATACAGCACATCATTATTACTTGGCTCATCATGACAGGTGTCTTCCCTCATGGAGCTTGATGGAATTCTGTGTTGCTTCACCATTATGACCGTTACAGGTTGCAAGTTGACTTTACTTGTGTGACTGGGCAGTACAGTGGGAATTGTCAACGGTTGTTCTCTGACTTTTGTGGGATGTGGGGATATTGTGGCTATGGGATATGGGGAGTATTATGGCTAATTTACCCCAATTTTCTCTATAGGATATCCAAAAGCTGATTGTTTTGCATGGATGCTAATCCATGCGGTTTTGAGTTTTGGGGTGTGAAACCACCACTGGTGTTGGTGGGGGTCTGGGAAAAGGGATTTCCAAATGCACCTGGAGTAGAGCGTGTGGGGTCAGGGAGATTGATGCAGGGAGTCAGCCATGTCCGTGGAATGGTGAGGCTTGGCCATTTTAAGAGAGCCGTTCAACAGTACTTTCACATGGTTATGTAATCCATCTCTGGAACTTTTCTCACAAAACTGAAATTCTCTACATATCTACTATCTATTTCCCACTACCCCAAGTCCCTAGCAACTATGGTTATCCCATCTGTTACTACCCAATTGATTAAGGTCTAATCAAAGTCATACAGAATTTTGATTTTTCTGTGACTGACGTATTTTGTTTAGCTGAATATCCTTAAGTTTCATGCAAATAGCAATATGTGTCACAATTTCCTTTCTTGTAAGTCTGTGTGCTATATATGTTTAACATATTTTGTTAATCAAGTCATTTGTCACTGATACTATTATGAATAATGCTGTGATAAGCTATACCAAACAAATATTTCTTTAAGACACTGTTTTTTAATTCTGATATTGAGTAGAATTAATGGATCATACACTTATTTGAGTTTCAATATTTTGATGAGCCACCATTTGACATTGTCACCAACTGCATAAAAGTTCCAGTTTCAGTACAAACTGCAAGTCTAGGCTTTTCAAAGTGGTCACTCAAATGAGCAGAAGGAAGCAAAAAATTATTAATATGTGCAAGGGACAATTCTTTCCAGAGAATGGGTAACAGGGCCCAGAGAGATAGTACAGCAGTTATGGTGCTTTCTTGAACACTGACCCAGATTCAATCCTGGCATCCCATTGGTTGCCTGAGCACCTCCAAGAATAATTCCTGAGTGAAGTAGTAGTAGTAGTAGTAACCCCTTTGCATCACCAGTGTGCCTCACCCCCAAAATTAGGTGTGATAGTAGCTGTTAGACAAAATTATTGTTGTAACTTCGCCCTCAATTTCACTTTTTCCTTATCACATATGCAAAATAGGGAAACAATAATCTTCCTGGTTCAGGCACTTGACAGTCTCTAAATTTCTAGACTGTGCCATTCAATCTGATGCTACCATATTGTAGCTTAGTGGACTCATTTCAACAGTGACAACTTTGGGGGGCAGCCTTGTTTGAGGGAATCTTGCTTTCTTCTTTTCTCCTTCTTCCTCTTCTTCCTTCCTCCTCTTCCTTTTCTTCCTTCCTCTTAGTTCATCCTCCTCCCTTATCCTCTTCCTCCTACTCCTCCTTCTTCTCCTACCCTTTCCCTTCCCATTACCATTCATCCTTCTTCCTCTTTCTCTTCTTCTTCTTCTTCTTCTTCTTCTTCTTCTTCTTCTTCTTCTTCTTCTTCTTCTTCCTCCTCCTCCTCCTCCTCCAGTGGTGCTCAGAAGTAAGTTCTGGCTCAGTGCTCTGAGAATATAAACCAGAGCTTCACACAGTCAAGGCATGTGCTCTATTACAGGATCCCTCATATGAGTGTTTTCAAGAGGAAAACTTTATATTGATATCTTTTCCTAGCCAATTGAGAAAAATGCTCAGGATTCTGAATAAAAATTTAGGCAGTGGATGCATAACTTTGTTGAATGTACCTGGGGTCCCTTTAGCTGCTATCTGTATCCTCAAATAATACCAGAACTTCCCCCAAAAGTCCTCTGTTCTAGTAAATAGACCACCATCTCCCTGCTAACTTTAATGTGTCCAGTTGCGGCCCCAACATGCTGATACTAAGTCCCACCATTAAATCTGAAAACATACACATTCAAGCTATTCTTTCCCTGGTTCATAATGATATTTTTGGATACAATCTGCTATTAAAAACAGCTGTTGTTGATTTACTTGGGACACATGCTGATTTTACTTCAAACGGAATATCATGTAAACTTCTCTAAGGAGTTCCAGGGGGAAAACTGAAGAGTGTAGACGATAAGAACAACATTTATAAATGTTTGCCTACATTTGAGATCCCCTGTGTAAAATTTTTCAGACATTCTGGGATTAATGTGTCTGTCTAGCTGTCTTCAGATTTCCTGTATCATCGTTTATACTCTTTGCTGATTCTAGGCAAGGAGAAATAGGAAAACATCCCCCTATTGACAGGGAAGCACTTGATCCACAGTGAGACCATTTAAATATGATTCTTTATTTTCAAAGGCACATTTCATTTCTTCTTTTCTGTTTGATCTTTTTGTTTGTTACCTCAATTGATTGCCACTACTTTTTAATTTCCCCAAAATTAAGCAAATTTACTAGATTTAACATGGATTTTATTATGTTTGTTGAGTACCGAGTGCATGTTAGACTGTGATCACTTTGAGCATTTCTAGTACCCCATCTGAAACCCTGACAGGTATGGGAACTTAACTTATTTCTGAATATTCAAGTATCAATAATGTCCCAGAATTGCCTGAGGGAATACTGATGGATCTCTCCTTCATCTACTGCCCTCTTCTCTGCACAGGGTGGCTCCTCGTTCAATGCAATATGCGTCCTGCCTCACTTAGTCTTAGGCTATCAGTAACTTTCATCTTTCACCCACTGAAGCTCTTTGCTCCCTTCTTGGTTCTGCTTCTCTCAATATACTGAACTAGTCCTTGACTTAAACGGCTCTTAGAGTCATTGCTTCAACCTACCATCACCACACTGACATATTTGCATATTAAGAGAGGTGAGCAACAAAGAATAACCCAAATTTTATAGCACTTCACAAAAAAAAACCCTTTTTGGTAGCACATCTAATTACTTCCCTTGTTATCCAAGATATACTGATATATCTAGGACTTCTTAGGAATAAAAAACACAAATATAAAGAATATCACTAAACAAACAGTGATACTAATCATCACTCTGTGAATAAAAACTATCATGCTTGGAATTAATCTGCTCTATTATCTAAGGTAACAGACTTGGTCTCTTTATTCATCCAAGTTAAGCATAAGAGCAATTTTTAAAGAAAAAAAATGAAATACTATGGTGAATCGCCATGATGCAAAGATAACTAGAGAGCATAGTCTATTCAGGTTGATAGAACAAAATTGCATTAATTGGGCATTTTGTAAACAATAAAAATGTATTTCTTAACATCTAGAGATTTAAACATCTAAAACCAAACTATCATGGTGAAAGCCTAATTTCTGGTTCATAGCCAGAAGCACTTTCTTCTTATGTCCTCACTTGATAGGACAATTGAAGGAGCTCTGTTGGATCTCATAATATCAAGAATCCCCTTCGTGAGGACTCCAGACTCATGGTTTAATCACATCCTAAATCTCCCACTTCCTATTACCAATACCTTTACTCTTTCAGATTCCAACATATGAAGTGTGGATGATAAACATTCAGGCCATAGGAGAGCACCGACTAAATGTTGGAATTACTAGGTAATGATGATCTAGTAGAAAACTTAGGTACTAGAGTACTATTATAAATAGTAGGGCAATTACTTCACACAGAGTCAACCCAAATTCCATCCCATATGGACCCCTGAGGCACCACCAGGAGTGTTCCATGAGCAGAGAGCCAGGAGTAAGCCTGGAGCACTGAGCAATGAAAAACTTTAAAAATTGCTTACTATTCCTAAGCTTAAATTCATTTGTGAAGATAGCCAATAAAAGAAAAACATTAATATGTGACTTGAAACACTTCAGATATGCTCTGGAAAAACAAAATAAGTTTGAGAGACCTAAGGAGCCAAGATCAAGCACTATTTCTGATAGGTGGCAGGGAAATTATTCTCCCATCAGATTCTTTCAGATAGAAGGAATAGTAAGTTCAAGAATCTTACAGGAAGTTATCCATATATTAGTCAGATGTAATAACATTAACAGGAAAATACATGAGAGAAATAGGTAGAACTTAAATTATAGTCATGGGCCAGAGAGATAGTACAGTGAGTAGATCTTGCATGCGGTCAACTGGGGTTTGATCCCCTGTACCCTGTTAAGTTTCCCTGAGCACCACCAGGAGTGATCCCTGAGCACAAGGTCAGAAATAACATTCTAGCACATGTGGTGTGGCCCCCCAATACATATATTCTTGAAATAACAAAGAATCTAGATTTTATAATAAGTATGATAGGGATGTAATAGAGAACTTTCAGGGAGAAGAGTCAAGATTTCACTTATGTTTTATAAAGTTCATTAAAGTTGATATTTGAATCCTGGTTATTTTGTTTCCAACAAAAGTCAGAAGAGTCGTGAGGTACCATAGAATCAGTTTGTAATTCAGAGAATTGAGGCTGGAATGATAGGGTTTGGCTGATATAGTTTAGCTAAGATTTAAACACATGAAACTAGACTAAATCCTCTAGGGTATAAGAAAGATGAGCCATAAACCACAGGGCACCCACAAAATTGTGGTAAAAGGGAGAGAAATGAGTAAAGGGGGTAGAATAAGCAACTGAAAATTGTGATGACGTATAAGCCAAGTGAAGAATACTACAAAAATACATAAATTTGTTTCAAATAAAACTAGATTTCACAATGATTAGAGCTACAAGATGAGTAGATAGTGCTATACAGAAATGATTGATGCTTCTTGCCAGAATGATAAGAGTACAAAATCAACTGAGTAAATCCTAAAGAAATGAGCTATAGGACTCAAAAGAGGAATAAGGAGAAGTATATATAAAGCTATTGTTTAATTAAATTTTTCATTAAGAAGATCAATGGGGGCTTGCTGCCGCTGCCCAAGACCATGTTCTCCTTTGAACACACACCTTGCTTGCTTGACTCTATGTTTCTTTACTTTCTTACTTCCACTCTGGTGAAAAATGTGTTCACTCTTAAACACACACTTCTACCTTTATCTTCTCTCACATCTTTCTAAATAAGTGTCAATGAAAATTACCTTGCTTCACCAATTTTTTAAAAATAGATGATCAGTAAAAGTAGATTCATAGTTGGAAAAGATTTGTGAAATGAGATCAACAAATTTTCTCTTTGTGGTTGAAGATAGGAAATATCAACAACATTTGTAGAACTATATGAAATGTAGGAGAGATGAGAAAATTGATGACAGATTCTTTACATAAAATATGTCTCCCCAAAATTCATATATTGACACTCTAATTCCCAATGTGAACGCACCTAGAAACAAGGCCTTCAATAAATCATGAGAATGCCTTCCTAATGAGTGAGATCTGTGGAAACTCATACAGAAAACTAGAGAAATGTTTTCATTCACATCTTGAGGTCATCTGCAAATCAGGAAGGGGTCACTGACCAAGAATTGGATCTTCAAACACCTTGGTCTTGGACATAACAGACTCTAGACAATGATAAATTAATGTTTCATTTTTAAGTCAGCCAATCTATGGTATTGGTATTATAGCAACTCAAGCTAACAAGATAATACCAGGTAGAAAAATGAATAGGTGCTGGAGTTAAGGAGTTACTCCTTTGTTAAATACTCATTTATAAAGTCCTAATTGATGATCTCAAGTTATTAATTGGAAATGGGAGTCGGTTTTAATTGAATAATATGTTTCTAATGCCTGTGCTTTTACCTCAGAATAAGTATACTATTGCTACTATTGCTTTTCTCCCCTTAATAAAAATAATGATATGAACTAAATAACATAGTGCTATTACTTCTTTCATATGTTCACATGCAAAATCACTGAAACAGTAATGAATAAGTATTTTTTCTTAAGTCAAAGAACTGGTAGCAATTCTCAAGGGCAAGACTCACTCATGTGTGTGTCTCATCCATTGTTCTTCCTGATTTTCCTCACAATCTATGTGCCAGGGACTGGCAATAGAAATACCATTTTTCAGCAGTTAAATTCAAAATGATTTATTTAGTATCTTATGGATATTAAGTAAGGCAAAATTTTTGACACATTTTTTCAAAACATGCATTTAGTTTTCTTCTGAACCTGCATTTCATCCAGTCCACATAGTCCAGAGGCTCCGACCCTACAGATGGCCTTTACCCCTTACCAAGGGAGCACTGGTATCCTTTCTATTCTGCCAGATCTTGCAGATGCATTTCTTCTCAGGTAGAAAGGTGTAGTCCACTCTTCTAGCAAATAGCCAGAGCAACAGACTAGAAAACAAGAGAAATCAGAGGGAAGATGATTTGGATAGGTCTATCAATTTTCTAACCTAATTCTCAAAGGAATAATACTCAAAGATATATAATAAATATTATAATAAAGATATATAATAAATATTATAATAGTATAATGTGGAAGCAACCCATAGAGCTGACCTCCCAGTAAGGGGCTCTGCCATCCCTGGCCAAGTCCAACATTGCTCCAAGGGTTTGCTCTCATGAGCGGGGAGAGACCATGCTGGCTGGACTGGGAGTGGAGTTTTGGGCCCTGACCTTTCCTCCGCCTCCATGCCAGTTGCCCCGGAAGAGAGAGACCCACCCATGCCAGACCCACATGACTTTGGCGCCAAAGCGGCAGCGCAATATTTTTATAGGATACTGAATTTTGCATAAGGTTCTTCCCAATTTCTTTCACATTTATACATAGTAAACAGTTATAGACATGTCTTAACTGATACTAGTAAGCCTGGCAAGAAGCCAGACAAAACACACATCATGCAGTTAGTCATTCTCAACATCCAGACTCCATAGTTTCTCAGAACTCCATCCAAGAGAAAACCTGATCTTCCCCCTTTAAGTTTCATCAGTAAATGCTCGGGTTGAGAGCCTTCTACTGAGACTATACCACCCACACAGTAAAACCTGGCAAGCTACCATGTTTTATTTACTTTTTATGCCAAAGACTAGTAACTATTATGGACCTCAGTTCCATAACCTGAATAATGGTTTTGGGCTCCTCCTGTGCCTGTAGCAAGTAGATGCCCTTGGGTTGCACTTGCTTGTGACAGGACTAATGGATATGTTACTAGTGCCCACTAGAACAAATCGATAAACAATGGGAAAACAGTATGATACAGTGATTACAATATTATAATATACCCAGCAAGACAGTTCTACTGTTCAAGAAGGGAGACATTCATGACATTGGCAACTATCGCCCATCTGCCTGTTGTCTGTCATCTACAAGCTGCTCACTCGAGTCATCCTGAACAGGATTGGCAGAACACTAGATGAAGAGCAACCATGCAAGCAAGCTGGCTTCCGAAAAGGATACAGCACAATCGACCATATCAACACAGTAACCAAGCTCATTGAAGTGTGTAAGGAGTTCAGGATGCCACTCTGTCTCACGTTCATTGATTTAAAGAAAGCCTTTGATTCTGTGGAGACTGAAGCAGTCATCGAAGCCCTAGCCAAACAGGGCATTCAAACCCAATACATCAAGATCCTTCGTGAGCTGTATTACGGATTCACCACCAGGATCTCACCATTCTACAAAGAAGTGATCATCAATGTCAAAAGAGGGGTTTGGCAGGGTGATACCATTTCACCAAAACTCTTCATTGCCATCCTTGAGAACATCATGCAACAATTAGAATGGGAAGGAATGGGAGTGAAGATAGACGGTCAGCAACTAAACCACCTCTGCTTTGCTGATGACATTGCTCTAATAACACCAGACATTAGCCAAGTGGCACAAATGCTGGCTGAATTTGGCCGAGAATGTGGAAAGATAGGTCTACTGCTGAATCTCAGCAAAACTATGTTCATGAAAAATGAACTAGTTCCAGAGGCCCCATTCACTCTCAATGGAACAGACATCTCTGAATGCTGCAGTTTTGTGTACCTAGGTCAAGAAGTCAACATGATGAACGACCTAAAACTCAAGCTGTGCAGGAAGAAGAGAGAGGCATGGAATGCCTTCAAGAGCATCAAAGAAATAGCTAAAAGGACAAAGAACCACCAGCTCTAGGCAATCTCTTCAACTCCACCATTCTCCCTGCATTAACATACACCTCAGAGACTTGGGCCCTACAAAAGCAGGATGAGAATGCTATTTTGCGTCTCCCAAAGAGGAATCAAAAGAGCTATGCTTGGAATATCATGCCTCACTCAAGCAAAAGAAGGAATTCAGAGCTCCGACCTCTGTTGCTGTTCCAGAGTCAGGGATGCTGTCTTGTTTGCCAAGGCATCGAAAATCAGATGGGCTGGACATGTAATGCGATTTGGAGATGACCACTGGACTAGAGCAGTTACCGACTGGATCCCACGGGATGTCAAAAGATCACGTGGCCGCCCACCTACAAGATGGTCAGACTTCGTCAAGACCCTGAATGAACGGTTTGAGGCTCTTTGTATTCCTGAAGCAACCAGATGCCATTGGGCTACACTGGCACGTGATAGGGTCAAATGGAAATATTACTGGTGCCCGCTCGAGCAAATTGACGAATAACGGGATGTCAAGTGATCAAGTGATATAATAAATGTTAAGTTGACAAGTGTTCTGACTTGGGGAAAAACTTACAATGGTCAGAACAATGTACCAACTCACAGCTCATATTTAGCTATGAGCATGTGAAATTCTTCTCCTCTGAAACATAAATTAGGAAGTTGGAAGCATTCTCTCTGAAACAGATTTTTCTCCCCTCCCTTAACATCTCTCCAACCACCTAACTTGCTCTTTAAAAATATGCTCATATTCTCTCAAGGAATAAAACGTAGTGACAAAAGGAAAATGAATCCAAAAGGTGGTCTTTTCTATGTTGCCACATCTGCTTGAAATTCCACAGCAGGCACTGAATCCTCTAGATTACTGGAATGACTAATGAGTCACTCAGCTCATAGTCTTAAATGTGCTTGCAAAAATGCACAGGGATTTGACCACAACTTTTCAACATTAAAACTGAGAGATTTGAGAGCTCCCAGACAGACATCAGCTAGCTCGTCTCTTGCCAGGTCTGGATTTTTCCCTTCTGGATAAGATTCTAGCAGATGCTTTTGCAAGTCTTGTTTTAAGTGTCCTAAATGATGGCACTACCTCTTCCTTTCACTGAAAGGCTATTTCGCAGTCCAGTGGCTCTTATGACCAGGCTGCATTTCCAGAGAGTTGTCTGGATTACACCTTTTGTTAATTTCTTAACATAATGCACGTTTCTCCACTTTGGCAATTCACCTGCAAGTAGTCACTCTCCCTCACTGGTGATCAAACAAGTAAATCTACAAATTAGAGATCATCAGCCAGTCCTTTCTTGCTATTCTGTTTTCCTATTGGATAAATTCTACATGCTGAGAAGCTTTGGGCATGGAATATCTAGTGAATTTCTGTGACTTTAACTCTGTCTCTTCAATTATCACCTCATCACTCTCAGACTCTGCATGGATTATTCCCATCTAGCAGGCTTAGCAGGAGACCCAGTCATGGGACTCAGTTATCAATGCCAGTCAGTTTTTGCAATGATTTCTTTCCTGGCCCTGATCCCACAAGGATTCTTAACAAATTCCACCATCAGTGACAGCAGTGTGGGATAATCAGCAGAAGGGACACATTGCAAAAATCGCTCAAGGTACAAGACTCATTCTTCTTCTTCGGTGGCTCTACTTATCATGCTGCTGATAACTGGTCTGTCTTCCGCAGAATCGTCTCTACTCAGATTCAATGGTGTTCAACTTCCAAGATTCTTCTGAAACTACTGCTATTTCACGACTCTAATTTGGGTGCTTCCTGCACATTTCCCTGCCTGCAATAGGTCAGTTACATTTAACCTTTCTTCCTTTGATAAAAACAACCCTGTGGCTATAGAACAAAGTGTTTCTTTCACATTTTCACAAACCAAGACACTGAGACATAGTCATGTGAGCTGTCTGAAATCAAGTGACTAAAAAAACTAAAATCAAGTGACTAAAACCATCTGAGAACTGAATTAACCCTGGCCTCAGAAACCCCACCCAGAGCTCCTCCCACACACTAGAGAACTCCACAATAAAAATTAGTTTTTCTGCAGAATTCCCTATTTGTCTACAAAAGCCTCTTGCCTAACTATTCTTATTTTACCTCACTTAAGAAGGAATGATCCAAGGATCGGGAAATCATCTAAAGGGTGAGGCACATATCTTACATGCTTGAGGTGAGGGGCTCAATTCCAGGCACTGTAATCCTGCCTTCACACCCCTGGTATCACCTCTGACAGGGCTGCAGTGACCCTGCTGCCCCATAATTCCAACATCACCTGGCCCCAGGACTGAATGGCCAATATCACCAGGAGTAACCCCCACGTTCTATGAGTTCTGACTGGAAATAACCACACCAAAAAAATAATTAACAGGCTAACTACCTCTTTAAGAGTTATGTGTCTTAAGCGCTCTTTAAAATATTTTTTAAATACATGAAATGAGAAATTTCTCTCAAATATTTTTTCTTATCATTTAGGCTCAAATCATTTCACTACCTAGAATTGCTAAATTTCTAGATTTTATGCTGAGTGAAAGTTATGGTTACTAAAGTTCTTAATAGAATTTTCATTTTCATTCCCAGAAGAATCCATTTGGCTAAGAACTTATCAAATACAACTTTTTTTAATCTTCCTGAGTTTTAGCACAATATAAACACAACCTTGCCAGAATGACACAGAAATCTTTTGTCTCTGTGGGATGATGTCATTCTTATTGCTCCCTTTAAAATCCACATGGGGGCCAGAGCGATAGGGCCTTTGCTTTGCACCTGGCTGGCCTGCGCCAGGAGTAATTCCTGAGTGCAGAGCCAGGAGAAACCCCTGAGCATTGCCGGGTGTGACCCCAAAAGCAATAAATAAATAAATAAATAAATAGATAGATAGATAGATAAATAAATAAATAAAATCCACATGGGATTAAGTATGAGCGGGGGAGGGGGAAGCGCTGAAACTGAAAAGAACAAGATCAGCTATACCTAACATACCTGCATACTTCCTACTAAATTGCTCTTAATGTTCTATGTAATAAGAACTGTGGTCTGTTTCAATCTCCACACTCTTTTAGGAGTTTTTGCTTCGCTACTCTGGTTTAATTTCTAAAGACCCAGGGCTTCACAGTTATGGCCAACTGCTTATCCCAGGCAAATTAAATTAAGCTTCTGGCATGCAACTAAAAGTTTGTTTCGCCTAATTGAGCAGCTAATGGGTATGGATGAAATCTGAGGTACAGATAAAAATATTGTTTTCAAAAACCCTATCTGAATAGTAGGCTCAGAAATGGGCAAAGAAAAATATTTATCCAGTCATTTTTAAGAGCATGTTCAAATTCATTTGTTACGCTTCAGGGAAATTTCACAGGGCTCTGAAGTGAGTGATTCATTGTTAACACATGATTAAAACTATTTAAAGAAAAAGTATGTTAGTCTATCAGCCCTTGAATCTTTTACAATTTATTGTGAAAATGTGCCATTATCAGCTGTCTTCACCGCAGTACTCAATGTGTCTTCACTTGGATGAAGCCTTAGTGTTGCCTCTCAGAAATAGTTCTGGTACTCTAGAGCCACTATAGAAAATGTGATGGAGAATTAAAGAAAAAAAGAGTTAGGGAATATTCTCTGATTTACTCATGTTCTGGAACATGTTGCCTTTGTTTCCTATTATTTTTCTGTGTTTACTCTATAGTACTGACTGGTCAGTGCAGATGGCCATTTCTCTTTATGAACTTCCATCATTATTGTATCATTTTCAAGTAAACATCATTAACAACAAGAGAAATGTGTGTGTTATTTTTCATGTCTTACAATCATACAAAACTGAAAAAAATCCCACAGAATTTAATAAACCCATGACTTACTTTAAACGTACAAAGAGAAACTCGGTTATAAAAAAAAGCGTGCACCCTCCTTTTTTTGGGTTGTGAGGAAGTAGAATAATTCTACTTGCCTTATTCTTCCTAGAATAAGGCAACTGGGTTTGTACTTAGGAAATATTACAGAAGTCCAGTAGTAATTAATTTATGAGTTAATTAACTCATAAATGCACTGCCTTAACTGTCTTCCTGTTTTATTCAAAAGTCTTTAGCCGGGGCCAGAGTGATCGTACAGTGGTGTTTGCCTTGCACAGCTTCCCATATGGTCCCCAAGCACCACCAGGAGTGATTCCTGAGTAACAAGCCAGGAGTGACTTCTGATCATCACTGGGTATGATCCCCAAAAAATCCTTTATCATAACTTATGTAAAAGGTTTACAGGGGAGAGAGAGAGAGAGAGAGAGAGAGAGAAGCAATCTTTCATTTACAAAACAAAACCCAGAGCTAGCAAGTAGGGCTTAAACTAAAGAGTATTACAACAGGCATCAACAGGATTCAAACAAACTACTTCCTGTGCTATTTCTTGGGCCCTTGAAAACTCATATACCCTAAAAACAGAATGAAATTACCAAGCTAAGAATGGGGTGGACTGGAGAGTGTGGTGTGGAGACAGGTTCTAGGGCTAGTAGTAGAGGGACTCTAGCATCTCGATAGTAAGTGTAATGCAGCAATACTCTACCTAAAGTATATTAGCACTACCATAAACTTCACTGATAATAAAAATTTTAGAAAGCTTTAATTTTCCCTTTAAGGATGTGTAACATCCCCCCCAATAAAAAACTAACCTTAACTAACCTTAACCTAAGCAAAATTTTCTCCACGGTTTGTCAAGATTTCAACTATTCTGTTTCTGGGTACAATAGTTAACAGATAGCTAATCATTTTGTTGTTAACTAGTTGTATCAAATAGCAGGACAAATATTACCTTCTCTTCATATAGTATATTTTATGCTATTTGGGGGGTCAAACCTAGCAATGCTCAGGGGTTACTCCTGGCTCTGCACTAAGGAAACACTCCTGGAAATGCTCAGGTGACCACATGGGATATCGGGATTGAACCCAGGTCGGCCACGCAAGGCAAATGCCCTACCTACTGTGCTATCACTCTGGCCCCATCTTCATATAGTATATTTTAGGTATGTAAAAGTGTCCACCTGGAGTGGGGGACAGAGTAACATGAAGAGCTCTCACCTATAATGAAGGGAAGAAAAGAGAATCATCTATCATCTACAACATAGATCTATCATCTACAACATAGATTGTTTTCACTTGTATCACTTATCTTCCTGCTGTTCGTCGATTTGCTCAAGCGAGTGCCAGTAACATCTCCATTCATTGGGAATGGGAATCATTATTGTTACTGGTTTGGGCATATTGAATACACCATGAGTAGCTTGCCAGGCTCGGCCGTGGCTCTGGGTGCATCTCAGGGGTCCCAGTCTTTTTCTATGTCAGACTATCAACCATCCAGGGTCCACGGGGCAGAGCCCTGGGTATAGACAAGTCTGTCTCTTGTCTGCCACCTGCTGATGCAGCCGGGCA
Organism: Cryptotis parvus; assembly: GCA_021461705.1. NCBI lineage: Eukaryota > Metazoa > Chordata > Mammalia > Eulipotyphla > Soricidae > Cryptotis > Cryptotis parvus. Next base: position 40,480 of record JAJIBD010033698.1, on the reverse strand, counting down.
CCACAACCACACCTGCAATACCTCGAGGGGCAGAATTTACTCAAGGGGTAGTTTTAGATGTCTTAATTAATTTTAAATGATATAAAATGTGCCCAGAGTGGCAGTAGTTTGACAGACTTGACCATTCTGACCTGTACAACCATCCTTATTTCTCAAAAAATCTTCACTGCAGTCCCACTGAGAGCACAAAGATCCAGACTTCCTCCTCTGTCTAAGGGAATCTTTAAAATCTCCAGACAGAGGACTTTTGTTTAGCCCTCACACACATAGCAGGTTTTTTGAAGCTTCATGGCAGAACCATTAATTGGGGCCAAGAGCAGTGGAGGCACACCTGGAGTCAGGAGATCTCATCTCCTTACCTGTCAGGACTCTGCTCACATTTCATCCATCTCACATGCCCAGAGAGAGTTTAATGAAGCCGATTTGGATCAGTGGAGATCAGTGTTTAGGCTGTTCTCCAAGACCTCTAAAATGACTGGGAAATATGCCCATTTTTGGCAAGGAGTCCACTACTTGTTGTGGTTTAATTTTTAAATAAACTTGTCTAACATTTTTAGTCACCTACTCTATTGAAAGTTCTCTCAAGTATTTAAATTGGCCCACTAGGAATTTATTAAGTACCTATTCTGTGCCAGGCACCACAGGGGTCTGATAAAAGGGATCAATCAAATTCTATTCCAGAATTTTGAGAAACCAGGAGAAGACAATAAACTCACAAATTCATACAAAGAACCAAAATAACTGAAAAGGAGTACCTATAGCTCTAGGAATTCAGACAAAGGAGATATCACTTCTGGTCTAGCTAAATCTGACAAGACACCTTGAATGAGAATTTAACATTTGGTATGGACATTAGGAATTCATTCAGAGATCATTCAATCAACATAGTTTTAACTAGCATCTACCTTGTGCCAGGCATCTTTTAGAAATGAAAGGCACAAGACCATACACCTTCCTCTCAAGGCATCTGCTTAGTGATCACTAAGACAATAGTAAGTAAAAGATAATCACAGTTTATTGAGAATAGGAAGATTAGACAGTACAACTGATAGTTGTTCCATGGCAGGCAGTGCTAATAGAGGTGGAGTGGGGTGTTGGATGACTATTTGACAAAGCAGTCAAGAAAAAATCTAGCTCCAAAAAAAAACAAGCACACACAAAAATGGGGGCCAGAGTGATAGCACAGTGGGTAGGGCATTTGCCTTGCACATAGCAGACCAGGATTCGATCCCTAGCATCCCATGTGGTTCCCCTAAGCACTACCAGGAGTAATTCCTGAGTTCAGAGCTTGCAGTAACACCTGAGTATTGCTGGGTGTGACCCAAAAAGAAAAAAAGAAAAAAAATTAGTTCATGCCATGTTTTTTTGTGGAAACTTAGGGAACGTGTAAAATTTGAAATGCAGAAGGCAGAATTTTCAAGATCCTGAGGAATAGTAATTAAAATTCCTTGGAAATAAAAAAGAACTTGATATTACTAAGAAGATACTGATGGTAGATAATGAGTACAAGGAGAAAAAACTAGATGGGCAGGGAGAGGAAACTAGAGCCTTAAGTAGGATCAAGTCGATACTGCATTTTGGTCATGGGAGTGGTCAATGATTGTGTCCTAATATGGCAGGATCTTCAGAGGGTTTCAAGCTGGGCAATGGCGTTTATGAGGCCAATTACATTCTGAAAATCAAAATCAAACTGAAGTATCATGTGGAAACTGAGCTAGAGCTGGAAGGTGAAGTAGAAAACTAGCATTGGTGCTTTCACTACAATACTCTCTGCACAGCTGGGAGATGTAATAGTACATCAACTTGGGTGAAATAAAAATGTACACAGTTGAGGTAGAACAGAATGCTTAAAACAAGCATAAACAAAGGCTGAGAGGAGATAAATGGTGTGTGTTGGGAGGGTGTTAGAAATGAGTAATAAAGCCAGGTCAGGAAAAGGGAAGAAAAAGCATAATTTTTCCTGTTTTGTGTGAAAGAACCAAGTATTTTCAAGCCATATTCCATAAAGCATCTAATAGTATATAGCAGTTGTACAGAAATGAAGGTACATATTTGGGGCAGAGCAATAGTATGGTGGGTAGGGCATTTCCTTGTAGACATCTGACCCAGGTTCAATCTCCAGTATTTCACCTGGTCCCCTGAGCTTCCCAGGGGTGATTCCCTGAATGCAGAGCCAAGAGTAAGTCCTGAACACCACCAAGTGTGGCCTCCAAAAAAGAAATGAAGGTACATACCCTTTATAGGTGAAGAAGTCAAAGAAGTTTATGTGGGGGAACTCCATTGCTTCTAAAATCTATAATTGGGATATGCAAAGTTCTCCAAGTGTAAAATGAAGTCGAATTCCAAAAGATAAGAATGAGCTATGTAAAAGGTCATCTGTTTATTTCAGAAACAAAAGAATGTTGATACATAGAAGAAAGGACCTTAATAGGAATAAAGGGGTTCAGGGATGTGATTCATGACAAGATAAATGCCTCTCATATGTAAGGCCCTGCATTCAATTCCTGGAGCACACATGCATGTGCACACACGTACACACACACACACTCACACACACATACACAAAAAGAATAACAGAATATAAGTGTGTTAAGAGAAAAGAAATGTAGAAAGTTTTAGTTGTTCTTTTGCTTTAATGTCTAAAGAAACAGAACCATTAGGTAATATTGATAGGTGAGGTTAGAGAGAGAGACAGAGGCAGAGCAAATACGATAAATATAGGATACATATACATATTGATTTTAAGAAATAGACTGACAGTATTATAGTGGCAGACAAGATGCAAGAGCTATAGGATGAGTCAGCAAACAGGAGGCTCAGGAGAGTCCACGGTATAATTCCAGTGGAATAGTTTGGTAGAGTCCCTGGTGTGGTCTGAAGGCCTGAGAACCAAGAGAACCAAAGGTATAAATTCCAATACAAATACTTGAAGGCTGGAAATCCAAGATGAAATCCAGGGCAGAACACTGAGAACCACTCTATGTATAGGATGTACCTAAAAATGATTTCAACTGAGATACAAGGAGATAAAAAGTGATGCATAAAGAGAAAGTTGAGGTTTTATTTTTGAGCCCCTAACTCTTTTCGTATGTAATTGCTTGAATTATATGGGTTTTTTAAATGTTTCATTATGTACTTATGCTAACGTAAGGTAAGTCCTTTACTTTGGTAAGCAACGAGTTCTGACAGGTGCTGTGAGCATCTATTATGCTAGAGAATAAGCAAAGGGAATGGGCCTCCCTTGTCTAAACGGCAAAGAGCAAGTAGCTGACAGATCTGTTTTCAAAATGGTTCTTTCTAACTATGTTTGAGCATCCTTGAAAGCACACGACTGAGTTGGACTTAGCTTCTGGGGCTGAAGCTAATTCTATGAATTAGTAACACCACAAAAGCACTGGAAATTATTCTGTTCCTTGAAATTCTGACAAACTGATGATAAAAAAGTTGATATTACTTAATACAAAACAGAGCTTAAACCTCATTTCTATTGCTGTGATTGGATCAGTAGCTGAGACATCCAGGTTCCACAAGCAAATTACAAATACAGGCTGTCTCATTCTTGTCACAAGCAAGGTGGAAAAGGAATTCCTGAATTCTCCTTTCCTTAACAGATACATTAATTCCACATCAACTTACAAATTATTCTTTCCTTTTAAAGTATACAAGTGAGTTGTGAGACTTCTCCAATCCAGAAATATTGCTAAAATATATGAATATAAATATATTTACATTGATACTTTCATATTTTAGTTTTCTATTTTACTAATTTATTATTTCATCCATTTAATTTAATATTTCAATATAAATATATTAATATTTATAATTTATATAAATATTCTAAGGTGTAAGTAAAATGAAATATATGCACACTTCATTACCATAGCCTTTGGAACATTTTATACAAGTATAAAAGAAAGTAAAATAAATGCAAGAATAAGATTAAATTATGAGTTATCACCTTGAATCATAGTTAATACAGAATAGATTACACTTTGTTCTAAACAGACTACTATTCAAAACAAAGGTTATACATTCAATACTCAGTTCTAATGTGGGGTTACAATTTTCAACAGTTAGTAGAACACTGGTCTATAAATCATGAACATATTCATAGTTGCATATCTCACGGTGGTATAGTAGAAAAAATTTAAGATTATGGTCTGTTGTTGACACAAAGGTTGAAATGGAACATACTGGACTATTTAGGTTCTTGAATTTTATTGATGATTCTTGGTAGAAATTTAAAACATCCTGAAACCAACTCTAAGTCTACATGTACTTTTCAAATTAAAGACATACTTTAATTTGAATCTGTGATCACTGCAGCATTGTCAACCACAGTGAAAGTTTCACACAATGGCTTCACACTCAACTTCTGAATGATGTCACCTTCAGTCTTCTTGGTTGTTCATTCTCTTTTTAATTCTTATCCATTCCCTTTGCAACGGTGTCAGCTTCTTTTTTTTATGTCACTTCTAAGTCATCAATGTCAAAATCTGTTCAATTACCTTCTTCAAAGTCTACAATTCCAGCCTTTTTAGCTAAAGTCTCTATTGCCATGTTTTTTATGGTTGGTTTGGATCCATGCTCTGCTTTCAAGTACAGATTCTTCCAAATACCATTTCTCATTAGTCTGTAAGTCTAAAAAATCTCCAAGAGACATGCAGATTGTCCAAGGTATGTGATGAAATGTTCTACATAACTTATCATCAGATAAATACAAAATAAAGTAGTAAGATACCTCGTACCAGCGAGACTCACACAAATTACAAAGAACAAAAGTGACCAGTTGATGATGGATGTGGGGAGAACCTTCATTCACTGTTAGTGGGTATTTTAACTGGCCCAACTTTTTCAGAAAATAATATGGGAACTCTAAAAACTCTAGGACATGTGTTCCCATGTGACACAGCAGTTCCATTTCTTGGCATTTATCTCAACACACAAAAATTACCCTGCCCCACAAAAATCTATTCAGAAAAGACACATTCTCTCTGATGTTCATTGTAGCACTAGATAGAATAGCCAAAACCTGGAAATAATTCGAGTGTTCAAGAATTGATAACAGATAAAAGAACTGCAGTACATCATAGTGGAACACTGTTCAGCAATCAGAAAAGATGAAATCATTCAATTTGCTGCCACATTGGTGAATCTGGAGGATATCATGCTGAGGGAAGTTCAGCATAAGGAAAGGGACAGCTAGCGAATAAGCTCCCATATATAAGCTATAAAGAATCATAGAAGGGAATAGAAATGTCCATAGGCAAGGGAAGCTGAGAACTGTTCCTTAGTAGGAAGCTCATCACATGGAGAGATGGTAGGGGAGTAAGATAAGGAGGACACAGAGAAAGAGGGGATGGGAAGTGGACAATGAGAGTGGATACGGTGATGGATTGTGTGATGCATGAAACCCAGTCATTAACAGGATTGGAAAACCAGGTGCCTCAAATACAATTTTTAAAAAGATCTCCAAGAGTGTCTGTCAGGTTTGTGCCATGATCTTTCCAGATCTCTAAAGGGGATAGTTGGTACTTGCACTCTGCTAATCCTGCTTACAGTGAACACACCACATTTTGCATAGAGTAAGTCTCCATTGTGACTCTCAGGCCTTTGTTGTGTAGCTGTGGCAATAACAGCACTGCTGTGTATGAGAGCTGCAGAGCAGACACAGGCTGCTGTTGGAGCTAGAATTGCAGTTCTTTCTTCACAGATGCTTAAATTGCTCACCTTTTCCTTCTGCTATTTCCTAGTATCATAAACTGCTTATATAGGGACAGGGAGATAGTACAATGGGTAGGGCTATTGCCTTGCATATGGCTGACACGGCTTCTATCCATGGCACTCTGAACCCTGCCAAGAATACTCCCTGAGCACAGACAGGGGTAAGCCCTCAGAACTGACAGGTGTGGCCCAGAACCAATAGAAAAACAAAACATAAAAGGACATTGTTGATTTTTAAAAAGCAAATAACAAAAAGGGCTGTTTCTACAAACTGTGCTAGTTGTGAAATTGGGAGTCAGTCACAATCAAAAGAACTACTCATGTCTGTTCTTCATGCTGGCCACTGAGGCTAGAGCTGCCTGGTGATGTTATCTTGAATTTTACTAAGGACAGGTCACTGTCCCAGTGACTTCATAAATAACCGTCACAGCAGAGTGTTGCATGTCTGGACCTGTTCTTCCCTGCCAGTCCACCACTCCTTTCAGTTTTACAAAATTCCCTACCAGCCCTTATAAACCCCAAGCTGCAGACTAAGCATAAGTGCTTTGGGGAAATGTCCAGCATTTCATCAGGGTGCTTAGTACCTGTTTATCTCACATTGACACAAATTTTCGCAAACATCAGACTTCAAGTAGTGAACACCAGACCTTGACGGTGATTTTCAGTTTTTGTGTTAGAAGAAAAATCCTTTTGGGTTTCTGTCAATTTGGGGAAAATTTACTAATGTAGATCTTTCATAGAAGCAAAATGCTTTTATGGATTGGATTTTTTTCCTAAAAGCAAGTAAAGGTAGTTTTGAGGTCCTAAACACAATACCTGGTACAACAGAGTGCCCTGGACACTACAGGCATGGCTCTGGGCCTTCCAGCAACTATTTTGTTTTGTTTTTCTCTGGTCACATATGGCAGTGCTCAGAACTTACTTTTTGCCTCTGTGCTCAGGGATCACACCCAGACTGCCCAGGGGACCATATGAATCCAGGTTGGTCATGTGTAAGCAAACACCCAACTTGCTGTATTTTCACTCTGGCCCTTCTGCACCTGTTTAAAAAACGGTAAGGAATATGAAACTATTTTTCATGCACTATTGAAAAGTAGGGAATACATATATATGTGTATACATAAATGTCTATTTACAAGGTGTACATTGATATTACATACATTTATTATAAAACTGAGTCAGTGAAAGTTGGTTTCCTATCCAGCTTTTCTAGATGTCTATTTTTTAATGAGCGGTTCAGGTATGGAACACATATTTAAACAGATCACTATTCATGTACCAAATAATTGTAAAGCAGAAGAGCACCAAAAAAGACTGAGAGAACTATCTCTGGAAGCTGCTAGATGTAGGCCTGACCCTAGCACCTATTAGCCTAGCATATATATCCTTGGGTCAATATCAACTTGAACTTCTTCATTTATAAAATAAAACTAAAGATTCCACAAGATTGAGTCAATGCTAAATAAATTGTGTGAAATGTTAATACTATTCGTATTTATTTATTGGCTTTTTGGGGCCATGCCCTGTGATGTTCTGAACTTATTTCTAACTGTGTTCAGGGATACCTCCTTGTAGTACTTCAGAGATCTTCTAGGGTTCTAGAGACTAAATGAGGGTCAGCTGCATGAGTAAGCACTCTAACCACTGTATACCTTACCAATCCACTAATAATATTTTTAAATTTTAAAATGCAATAGTATTTTTAAAATATGAAGTATTTAACAAAAAATAATAGGTACATTTTTAACCGTTTATCTTTGAGTTTTTTCATTTTTTTTCCAAAATCAATGGTACTGGCATGAATGAGATGAAACATACTTAAAATATTAAGGTGGGAATAAAGTCAGTGCTACTACAATATAAACTTGCATTCACTGGTGCTAGAGTGGTGAAAATTATGCACACAGAGATATCACATTAAACCTCTAAGTTCCATATTATTGTAAACTAATGATCATTTAAGGAAAATATGCCTTATTGTATACCAATTGTATACCAGTGCTCATGGAACATTCACCAAGATAGACCACATGCTGAGCCACAAAGCATACCTCAATAAAATAAAAGATAGAAATTTTGTCAAATATGTTTTCAGACCATGATGTACTGAAAATAGAAGTTAACAATACACGAAAGCAGGGAGGCAAACCAAACACATGGAAACTGTAAAGCTCACTGCTGAACAACCAATGGGTCATAGAAGAAATCAAACAGGAAATCCAAAGATTCCTGGAAAAAAAAATGAAAATGAAGACACCAACTATAAGAACTTGTGGGACACAGCAAAAAGTGTTAAGAGGAAAGTTCATAGCTTTGCAAGCATTCATCAGGAAAGAAGAAAGGGTCCACATAAATAACCTACTTCACAATTCAAGATATTAGAAAAAAGACCAACAAAAGGAGCCCAACCCAGGCAGAAAGAAGAAAAATAATAAAACATAAAGAGGAAATCATCAAGCTGGAAACTCAAAAAACAATGCAAAAGATTAATGAAACCAAAAGCTAGCTTTTTTGAAACAATAAACAAGATTGACAAGCCACTGCAAGACTTGTAAGGACAGGGAAAGAGAGAACCAAAATAAACAGAATCAGAAAGAAAATTGGTGATATCACAACAGTAACCACGGATATCCAAAAGATCATCAGAGATTACTTTGAGAACCTGTATCCCATGAAACATGAGAACCTAGAAAAATGGATAAATTCCTAAAGTCTTGTAACCTCGCACAAATGAAACAAGACCTCTAATACCTGAATAAGCCTATCACCATCGATGAAATTGAAAAAGTAATTAAGAGTCTGTCTAAACACAAAAAGCCCAGGTCCAGATGGTTTCATTAGTGAATTCTACCACACTTTTAAGGAGGATCTACTGCCTGTCCTTTTCAAGCTCTTCCAGGAAATGGAAGCAAAAGAAACACTCCCAAACAGCTTCTACGAGGCATATATCACCGTGATACACAAAGCAGCATGAGAAAACACAAAGAAAGAAAATTACAGACCAAACTCCTTGATGAATACAGATGCTGAGGTCTTTAACAAAATACTAGCAAACAGAATCCAAAGACTCATCAAAAAGATTATACATCATGACCCAGTACGATTCATCTTGGGAATGCAAGGATGGTTCAACATTCTCAAGTCAATCAACATAATACATCATATCAATGATAGAAAAATAAAAGCCATATGATCCTATCAATAGATGCTGAGAAAGCATTTGACAAGATCCAGCACCGAATGGGTGCTGGGTTTGATTAAAAACCCTCCAAAAAATGGGAATTGAAGGAACCTTTCTCAAGATAGTTACAGTCATCTACCAAAAGCCCACAGCGAGTATCATTTTCAATGGGGAAAAATTGAAAGCCTTCCCCTAAGATCAGGACAAGACAAGGTTGCCACCTCTCAATTCTTTTATTAAATATTTTACTGGAAGTACTTGCCATACCAATCAGAAAAGTAAAGGACATCAAGGGCATTCAGATAGTCCAGGGTGAAGTCAAGCTATCACTATTCGCAGATGACATGATATTATACCTAGAGAACCCTAAACTCTCTACCAAAAAACTACTAGAAACAATAGACACTTACAGTAGAGTGGCAGGGTACAAAATCAATACACAAAAAGTGGTGGCTCTCCTATATACAAATAATGAAAGAGAGGAAAGAGATATAAAGGAAACGGTCCCATTCACAATTGTGCCACAGAAAATTAAATACCTAGGAATCAGTTTGAATGTAAAGGACCTCTACTAAGAGAACCACAAAACATTACTTCAATAAATAAAAGAGACACAAGGAAGTGGAAACAGCCATTTTGGAAAACAATATGGACATTCCTCCAAAGACTAGAAATTGAACTCCCATTTGACCCAGCCATACCACACCTGGAAACATATCCTGGGAAGCCAAAAACACCAGCATAAACACTGTCCCTACTTTTATGTTCATGGCAGCATTATTCACAATGGCCAGAATCTGAAAATAACCAGAGTGCCCAAGAATATATGACTGGATAAGGAAACTTTGGTACATCTCCACAACGGAATACTGTGCAGCTGTTAGGAAAAATGAAGTTATGAAATTTGCCTATAAATGGATGGACATGGAGAGGATCATGTTTAGTGAAATTAGCCAAGAGAGAGACAGATATAGAATGACTGCATTTATTTGCATGACATAATATATATATACATACATACACACACACACACACACATACACATACATATGCATATATATATACATATTATGATACCAACATCCAAGGTCAACAAAACGTGGATCAGGAGATCTTGTCAAAGGTGTAAATTACCACAAATATGCGGGAGCGAGGTTAGGTAAGACAGATAAGGGAACAGTGTGCCAGTCATTGTTGAAAGTGCTATTACCACATAGAACTTAGTATTAAATACAGACAAAAAGTACACATGATAACCTCTAGTATATGTATTACAATCCACAATATGTAAGAGAAGGGAGAGAGAAAGAGAAAGAAAGAGAAAGAGAGAAGAGATAAAGAATCTGCCATAGAGGGAGGCTAGGGGAGGAGGAGGGAATCAAGGACATTGGTAGTGGGAAATGAGCACTGGTGGAGAGATGGGTGCTTGAGCACTGTATGGCTGAAACCCAAACATGAATGTTTTTGTAATTGTTTATCTCATGGTGGTATAATAAAATACATTAAAATAAATAAATAAATAAATAAAATTTATGGCCCCATGATGATTTTACATGATGATGTTATTGGTTGAGTGAATGCTCATGTAAAATAGAAGATGCAATAAAAATGAAAATTATATATGAAAAATAAAGTAAAATGGGGAATTTCCCTTTGCTTTTATTAATTTATTTCTTAATTAAATCTCAGTGAGTAGTCACAAAGTAGTTCTTGTTTGGTTTCAGTCATATAATGTTCATATAAAAGAGGAATAATAATAAATTACTTGATAATATACATGTAGTTCTTTGTTGGAGTATTTGAAAGTATAAAACCTGGCTGTCTCCGAGTCAAGTGCAACACAACAAAAAGCCAATCCACAGAACTGAGTTAAATTTGGGAGAGGATGGTTACCTTGAGGGAGGGAATTTGGTATTCTGGTGACAGGTGTGGGCTGGAATTCTGTATACCAGAAACTATCCTCAGCACTATTGTAAACCATAGTAACTTGTTCAAAATAAAAAGAAAACTAAAAATTAAAAATCTGGCTCTGACCTTGACCTGAAATTAAAAAAAAAAATGTAAACTACAAACCAATCTCACTGATTAACAAAGATGCTAAGATCTTCAAGAAAATACTAGCAAACAGAATTCAAAGACTCATCAAAAAGATTATACATCATGAACAAGTAGGATTCATTCTGGGAATGCAAGGATGGTTCAACATTCACAAGTCAATCAATATCACTTGACCACATGAATCCCATTATTCATCGATTTGCTCAAGCAGGAGCCAGTAAAATTTCCATTGGACCCTATCACATGCCAATGTAGCCCAATGGCATCTGCTTGATTCAGGAATATGAAGAGCCTCAAACCGTTCCTTCAGGGTCTTGACAAAGAAGTCTGACCATCTTGTAGGTGGGCGGACACGTGATCTTTTGACATCCCGTGGGATCCAGTCGGTAATGGCTCTAGTCCAGCAGTGGTCTCCAAATCGCATTAATTGTCCAGCCCATCTGATTTTCGATGTCTTGGGAAACGAAACAGATCCCTAATTCTGGAATAGCGACAGAGGTCAGAGTTCTGAATTCCTTCTCTCACTTGAGTGAGGCATGATATTCCAAGCATAGCTCTTTTCGATTCATCTCTGGGAGACCCAAATAGCATTCTCTCCCTGCTTTTTGTAGGGCCCAGGTCTCTAAGGGGTATGTTAATGCAGGGAGAATGGTGGAGTCAAAGAGATGTGCCCGAGCCAGAGGTTCTTTGTCCTTTTAGCTATTTCTTCGATGCCATTGAAGGCATTCCATGCCACTCTCTTCTTCCTGCACAGCTCAGGTTTTTGGCCATTCATCATGTTGACTTCTCAACCTAGGTACACATAAGTGCTGGATTCAGAGATGTCTATTCCATTGAGATTGAATGGGGCTCTGGAACTTGTTCATTTTTCATGAACATAGTTTTCTTTAGATTCAGCTGTAGTCCTATCTTTCCACATTCTCAGTCGAAGTCAGCCAGCATTTGTGCCACTTGGCTAATGCTTGGTGTTATTAGAGCAATATCATTGTCAAAGCGTAGGTGGTGTAGTTGCTAAACATCTATCTTCACTCCCATTCCTTTCCATTCTAATTGTCGCATGATGTTCTCAAGGGTGGCATTGAAGAGTTTTGGTGAAATGGTATCACCCTGTCGAACCTCTTCTTTTGACATCAATGATCACTTCCTTGTAGTATGGTGAGATCCTGGTGGTGAATCCGTAATACAGCTCATGAAGGATCTTGAGTTATTGGGTTTGAACGCCTTGTTTGGCTAGGGCTTCGATGACCGCTTCAGTCTCCACAGAATCAAAGGCTTTCTTTAAATCAATGAACGTGAGACAGAGCGGCATCTTGTACTCACTACAAACCTCAATGAGCTTGGTTACCATGTGGTTATGGTCGATTGTGTTGAATCCTTTCCGGAAGCCAGCATGCTCGCATGGTTGTCCTACATCTAGTGTTCTGCCAATCCTGTTCAGGATGACTCATGTAAACAGCTTGTAGATGACACACAACAGGCAGATGGGGCGATAGTTGCCAATATCGTGGATGTCTCCCTTCTTGAACAATAGAACTGTCCTGCTGGTTTTCCATTGGGAGGGCACCTTGCATTCGGACTGGTAGCCTGTGAAGAGCTGAGCTAGTGTATTGATGAGTACTGATGGCATATTCTTCAGGTGTTTGGGTCGGACTTTGAGCCTGGTGCTGTTCCCTTCTTTACAGACGAAATGGCATGTCGATTTCAGAAGGGAGAACGTTGGGACATATCCTGCTGTGGAATTTGGTATGTGGGCAGGTGGACGTGGCTATCAAAGAGATCTGAGTAGAAGTCATGGATAATCTTCTCCATTGCCTTTCTGAAAGATGTGATAGATCCATCAGGGAGTTGGAGGGCAGTCATCTTGGTTTTATAGTTGGCAAAGGAAAGGCAGGCGGTATGAATGCTTTCCCGGCTTCTGCTGCATCTTCCAGTATTTCTGCTCTTCTCTCTTTGAGGTCTTCCTTTATCGCTTCTCTGCACTGCTTTGTGCTGCCTGGACATTAGCATTTGGTCTCCTGAGGCTTGGCGCCTTGCCACGTTGGCGAATGAGCTCAGAGTTTCTAAAGACTGGGGTCCTTTTGTGTCTTTCTCTCTTTCGGCATTCTTCGCACAATCATGAAGGTGCTGGAACCAGTTGGTTGTATTCTTCATCGAAGTTGTCAGTCATGGTATCTTCCCATGTTGCCGCAATGGTGCTAAAGAGTTCCCAGTTGGTGGTCATTCTGGGACTTCTCTTCTTAAGCTCTGCAGACTTTTCTCCCCATTGTGAAGGATATGGTGGTCCGATCCTGTTTGGAATTTTGGGATGACAGCATCATTGGTCAGGCAAAACCGTTGATTGAAGATGATGTGGTCAATTTCATTGTTGAACTGTCCATCAGGAGATTCCCATGTCCAACGTTTCACTTCAGCCTTCTGGAACTGTGAGTTCTCATGAATGGTCTTGGTGGACATGATGAACTCAGATAGTCTCTCACCCTGTTCTTTCCATTCTCGGCCAACGTTCCCAATGTGGAGTTCGTCAGCAGATCTTCTCAGTCCTATCTTGGCATTAAAATCACCGACTATGATCTTGTAGAAAGTGTGATCTTTTATAGAACTCCTCCAGTTCCATGTAGTATTTTTCTCAATTTCATCTTCCTTGTATGTGAATGTTGGTGCGTAGACAACGAAGACAGAAATTTCTGGCAGTGGGCCACATCTCTTGAAGTATAATCATCCTATCCGGTTTGTTAGGCATTCAAATGAATCAATGTTGATGGCCATGTTCATGTTGACAAGGTCACCAACTTCACCGACGCCTCTTTCTTCGCATGTTACAAGGAACAATTATTCTCCAGTGTCAAATAAAGTGTGATGCAACTGGCGCCTCCTCTTCTCAGTCAGACCAATGATGTCATACTCGATCTTTTGCGCTTGCACCATCAGATCTTCGATATATGCTTCTGATGCCAGAGTACGTGCATTGAAAGTATAGACAGTCATTTTAGTCCTTCTTTGTTTTGGCAGCCTAGGTTGGCCATGAAATTTTATCAGGCTCTGCTTTTTCGCCTTTCAATCAACATAGTACATCATATAAATAAGAGAAAGATTAAAAGTCATATGATCATATCAATAGATGCAGAGAAAGCATTTAACAAGATCCAACACACATTCCTGATTAAAACTTCCAAAGAAATTGTACTTGAAGGAAACTTCCTTAATATGGTCTAAACCATTTACCAAAAGCCCACAGCAAGTACTGTTCTCAATGGGGAAAAATTGAAATCCTTCTCCCTAAAATCAGGGACAAACATGTTGCCCACTCTCTCCACTTCTATTAAATATAGTACTGGAAGTACTAGCCATAGCAATCAGAGAAGAAAAAAATACATTAAGGGCATCCTGCTAGGCAAGGAAGAAATCAATCTATCATTATTTGCAGATGACATGATAGTATACCTAAAGAACCCTACTCTCTGTACAAACAAGCTCCTAGCTCCAATAGATACCTATAGTAGATTGGCAGGGTACAAAAGTCAATACCCAAATGTCAGTAGCTTTTGTATATGCAAATAACAAAAGAGAAGAAAGGGATATTAAGAGAACGATCTCATTCACAATTGTGCCACAGAAAAATACCTAAGAATCCGTTTGACACAGAACATAAAAGACCTCTACAAAGAGAACTACAAAATGTTACTTCAAGAAATAAAAGAGGACACCAGGAAATGGAAATACATTCCCTGCTCATGGATCGGGAGAATCAACGTTGTCAAAATGGTAATACTCCATAGAGCTTTATACAGATTCAATGCCATTCCGAGAATGATACCCATGACATTCTTCAAAGGAATTGACCAAACTCTCCTGAAGTTTTGTATGGAATAATAAACCCCCACGAATAGCTAAAGCAATCCTGGGGAAAAAGATGTTGGGAGGCATCACCTTTCCCAACTTCAAACTCTATGACAAAGCAGTAGTAATTAAAACAGCATGGTATTGGAACAAAAACAGACATGAGGACCTATGGAATAGAATTGATTATCCTGACAACCAGTCTCAAATACATGATCATTTAATTCCAACAAAAGTGCAAAAAAGTGTGAAATGGAACAAGGGATGTCTCTTCAACAAGTGGTCCTGGGAAAACTTGGCAGCTACATGCAAAAAAAAATGAATTTGGACCTCTGTCTAACCCCATGCAGGTGCTGGGCGAGTGAATACCTGCGTGAATGCGAGAGGGAACTCTGATCCATTATTGGTGGGTATGTCAAGAGTAGCTACCTGCACAGCAGGCCTGGAAGCTACCCGGGGTTTGATATAATGCCAAATACGTAACATTTATAGACCTCATTCCAGATGGATTGAGGCTCTTTATGTTCCTGGCAAGCAGATGCCTGGGCTCTACTAGCTGAGACAGGACATATGGAGATGTTCTGGGGCCCCGCTCGAGCAATCGATGATGACGGGGAAGACAGTGGTACAGTGACAGTCCCCCCAACACAAAAATAAGATCAAAATGGATTAAAGATCTCAATATCATACTTGAATTCATAAAGTACGTTGAAGAAAATATAGGAAAACCGTCCACAACACTGAATCTAAAGACGTATTCAAAGATGAAACACCACTAACAAAACAACTAGAAGAACAGATAAACACATGGGACTACATGAAACTAAAATGTTTCTGCACCTCTAAAGAAACAACATCAAAGATACAAAAACAGTCCACAGAATGGGAAAAATATTCACCCAATATCCATCTGATAAGGGATTAATATCCAGGATATATAAGGCACTGGTAGAACTTGACAAGAAGGAAACAGCCAACCCCATCAAAATATGGGGAGAAGAATTGAACAGAAACTTTGATAAGGAAAAAAATTCAAATAGCCAAAAACGACAAAAAATGCTAATCATCATTAATCATCAGAGAGATGCAAGTCAAAACAACAATGAGATATCATTTTACACCACAGAGACTGGCACATATCCAAAAGAGCAAGAACAACAAGTGCTGGTGTGAATGCAGAGAAAAGGGAACTCTGATCCATTATTGGTGGGTATGTCAACTGGCACAGCCTTTTGGGAAAACAATATGGATATTCCTCCAAAGATTGAGTGGTGGTAGAGAAGGAACGGGTGTATGGGGGACTCGCGGTTTAGGGGGAGGTAAGGACAATGGAGGAAGAGAGAGAGAGGGGGGGGGGGGGGGGGGGGGGGGGGGGGGGGGGGTGGGGGGGGGGGGGGGGGGGGGGGGGGGGGGGGGGAAAAAAAAAAAAAAAAAAAGAAATTGAGTTCCCATTTGACCCAGCCATACCACTTCTGGGAATATACCCTGGGAAGTCCAAAAAACACACAGCGGAAACACCATCCCCACTTTTATGTTCATAGCAGCACTATTCACAATAGCCAGAATCTGGAAACAACAAGAGTGCCCAAGAATTGATGACTAAATAAAGAAACTTTGGTACATCTACAATGGAATATTTTGCATCTGTTAGAAAAATTAAGTTATGAAATTTGCCTATAAATGGATGGACATAGAGAAGATCATGTTGAGTGAAATTAGCCAGAAGGAAAAAGACAGATATAGAATGACTGCATTCATTTGCATGACATATATATATATATATATATATGTATATATATAGTGATAACAATATCCAAGGTCAGACAAAACATGGATCAGGAAGTCTTTTCAAAAGTGAAATCTACCACAAGCATCTGGGAGTCAGAGGTAGTTGGGACAGAAAAGGGAATAGTGTGCTAACAATATTTGTAATTAATAATACCAGCCTAGAACTGAGTATTGAATATAGGCAAAAAGATACATATGATAACCTCTAAATGTATATATTGCAATCCACAGTGTTTAAGAGAAGGAAGAGAGGAAGAGAGAGAGAAGCAGAAAGAGAAAAAGAGATAAAGAACTCACCATAGAGGCAGGCTATGGTAGAGGGAAGGGAATCAGGGACATTGGTGGTGGGAAATTGGCACTGGTTGAGGGATGGGTGCTGGAACAAAGTATGACCGAAACCGGACATGAACATATTTGTGATTGTATATCTCATGGTGGTATAATAAAATATTAAAAAAATAAAATTAAAAAACAGGCATACAGCATACCAATGATGTGTTCCAGTTTAGTGGGTTATGTCTTATAAAGTTTTGTTAAAACATATAGCAATCAATCACCTCAAAATGACTTTCATTGTTTCCTGATAATTGCTTTGGTCATTACTCTAAGTCTCTTATAATATTATAAGAAATATAATATTTCTTGTTCTAAGAAAAAAAATTTTTTTTTTGCCTTCTAAGAGAACAGCCTGGGCAGGTGAAAGAAAATGGGCACATTGTGGAGATAAGGTCACACATGGTATGAGATTGTATTGGTACCATATATCTAAAACAACTGTATTAGGAATAATTTGTAAATCATGGTGTTTTTCACAAACATGTTTTAAATGGAATAGAAACAAATGGGTTTAGGGAACCAGGGGAGGTAAGGGGCACCTTGGTTTCAAAGGGACCAAAATGCTCCTCCCATTGCATCATTAGGTTAATCGTGAAGGTTCCCCAACTTGAACTATCTGGCCAAGGTGTCTTAGTAGGACCCTGAGCTCTATTTGTAGAGGCTCCTACATAAAGAGCTAATATATAGTTTTTAATATTTCTTTGTGAAATTTGTAATTGAATCACCATGAAATACACAATTACAAAGCTGCTCATGATTGGGTTTCAGTCAAACAGTGTTCCAACAACTGTCCATGATTGGGTTTCAGTCAAACAGTGTTCCAACAACTGTCCCTCTACCAGTGCACATTTCTCAGCACCAATGTCCCCAGGCCTGCCTCTCTGTCGCAGACACTTTCATTCTCTCTCTTTTTCACTCTCTCTTATATCTCATTATAGGGAGCACCCACAATTTTGTTTGTTTGGTTGTTTTGTGCAGGTGTGCATTATACTGATACAGCAGATTGAGGTGTAGAGTACCAGGTCACTTTAAATCTCTGCCCCTGGAACACGTATGTAGTCAGGATGTCGAATGGGATGAGTGGGGTGGAATTTGCTACAGATAAGAGGGGCAACTCAAGCACAGAAGAAATAAGAGGAAGAAAATGAGAAAGAAAGAAGAAAGAGAAGGAAAATTATGAAGAGGAAGAAGAGAAGTCCCACTAGCTCTCCTCCCTTTTGGGACCCACATCTCTCTCCATAGGATCTCCAGATCAGATAGTTTGTTTTTTTTTTTTTGCTTTTTGGGTCACCCCGGCGATGCTCAGGGGTTACTCCTGGCCTGCCTCAGGAATTACTCCGGCGGTGCTCGGGGGACCATAGGGATGCCGGGATCAAACCAGGGCCGGCAGCGGCTGCGTGAGGCACGCCTCTGCTGGGCTCGCCGCCCCTCCAGAGTAGGGTTGCGTGTGCCTGGTCAGGACCTAGTACAGACAAGCATCTCAGGGCCAAGAAAGAGGCAGACTCCAGACAGGGCTTGGAAGTCCAGGAGGGGGCAATGTGCTGAAGCCAGGACTCTCACCACTAGCATGTGCTGTAGCTCAGAGAGTAGGAAACCTGGGACTAAACAAGAGGCATTGTTACAGTAGATCTGGGAGGCCCAGCAACAGCATGAGCATAGGGAAATGGTCCTAACTACTGGCCATGGTCATATATGGGAAATCGCATAAGGGTAGAGAGCAGTGCAATGACAGGACCAGTGATTTGTTCATGGGAGGCTAGTAGACTGCATGGAACAGGACAGGGTCATTGTACACAGGACCTGGCAGTGTTTGGGAAAGTATGAGGAAGTCATTCATGGATAATGGAGTGGGAGGCCTGGACATCTGGGGAAGGAACTGGAACATCTATACAGTAAACTAACTTTCAGTCTTCTGAGTTTTGTATGTAAATATTTAATACAATTCTCAAGAAAGCACCAACACAGGAAAATATGCTTTGCATTTGTTCAGGGACTATTCCTGACTCTATGCTCAGGATTATTTTCTATCAGTGGTTGAAAAACCATGCAGAACAAGGCACATGCAAGACAAGTGCTTCAACTGTTATGTGCCATCTCTCCAGTCAAATATCCGTTCTTTTTAAATACAGAATTTTAAGAGAGATGCAGAGACAGAGAGAGAGAGAGAAAGAGAGAAAATGGGGGGTACCTGCTATTGAGGCAGCCTGGGCGTGGTGGGGCAGAAGGGGGTGTGGGTACATTAGTGGTGGGAATGGGGCACTGGTGTAGCGATGGATGCTGGAATACTGTATTACCAAGAACCAATTATGAACACCTTTGTAATTGTATGTCTCATGGTGGTAAAATAAAAAAATTAAAATTAAAAAAAATAAATAAAAATGTAGAATATTAACAAAAATTGTTTTGTTTCTAAACTCTACTGATTAAAGTGGAGTTTAGTCCTGTCCCGAAACAGAGGGAATGCAGAATGGACTCCGTTTTGAATAAGATCAACGCGGAGTTAGCAAGTCTGAATATATCCTGGTTGTGCAACTGCAGGGAAACGCTTGTCAGAAACTAAATTCTTAATATTCTTGAAATAATATCTAAGAGGTAAATCTAGAACCTTTATCTCCTCTCCAGCTCTTTCTGTTAATTACCAGAGTAATTATTTGACCCTTCTGAGTCTCAGTTTCCACAAGATAAGACAGAGATGATTATCTCCACATCACAGTACAATAACTGCAGGCATGCTGGTACAGTTGTTGGTGGCTAAAATACTAGGGCACTGAAACAAGTTGGCGAATATCCTGGCCTTGACCCCTACTCACCTCAATCCTCCCATCTAAAATACACAAGGGGCATTCTCCTGGGGTGTGCGGCTGACTGGGCATGTGCTTGGGGTCGGTGGGCCCCAGGCCTCAGCGCAGCGAATCCCCAGGAGCAGAAGCAGAGTAAACGGACATTTGAACTCACACAGCCTGTCCGCCCAGGTTTCCGCGGGGTGGGGGGCTGCGGGGTGCGGGGTCCCGGGAGCCCCAGGGCTGTCGAGGTGAACTACAACCCCAGAAGTCCGGCGGACGGAAGTAAACAGACATTTTGAACTCTCCACCGCCAGATCCGCCAGGTATTCTCCTCTGGGGTGAGCTGGTGCCTCACACCACTCACATGGCCATGTATTAATACAAAACTAAGAAATAACACCAAGGGAAGGTATCCTCAAGAAAAGAACTAGTCACTAGAAGAATCTACCCGAACGAACACCAGGGGAACAACGCAGATCCCGAGTCAGAACAGTGAAGAAATTAACCCTGAAGATTCAAAAAGAATGCCCCTTGTGCATGATCTCTCTGACAATGAGTTTAGAGAAGAAATTGGTAGGATGTTTGAGGAGCTCAACAAAAAAATGGAGCAGATGTCCAATAAAATACAGGAGAACATAAATGAAGCAGTTGAAAGGGCAGTCAGTAAATTACGGGAGGAAATAAGAGCAGAAATGAGAACATGCAAATAGAAATATCATCGCTTAAAAACTCAGTAGAAGAAATGAAAAACACAATAGGGGGCTGTCAATAGTAGGATGACAGCACCAGAAGAGAGAATAAGTAAGACTGAAGATGAGCTGCAGAAAGAACTCAGAGAATACATAAGATGGGAAAAAGACCGGAAAATGGATCAGCAACAGAACAGAGAACAATGGGATGAAGCCAGGAGGAACAACATAAGAATCATCGGCATCCCAGAGGGACAGGAAAGTAACCCCAAGGAATAAAAAGAGTTAAAAATATCCTGGCTGAAAAGTTCCCAGAGTTAAAGGATGAAGGCATCCAGGTCCAAGAAGCCCGACACTATACCAGCAAGAAGAGACCCCAATAGAAAGACCCCAAGACACATCCTAGTCAAAGTAATGGATGCCATAGACAGAGACATAATTCTTCAGGCAGCAAGATCAAAGATCAAAGAAGGAAATTATATACAAAGGAGAATCCATTCGACTTTCAGCA
This sequence comes from Cryptotis parvus, assembly GCA_021461705.1. Taxonomy (NCBI): domain Eukaryota; kingdom Metazoa; phylum Chordata; class Mammalia; order Eulipotyphla; family Soricidae; genus Cryptotis; species Cryptotis parvus. The sequence continues at coordinate 19,573 of JAJIBD010033698.1, read as the reverse complement.
GACTTTTCAGAAGACACCCTCAAAGCACGAAGGCAGTGGTGGGTTATAGTAAGAAAAACTCAACGAAATGAAGGCCTTAGCAATAATTCTTTATCCAGCTAAATGCTCACTCAGATTTGAAGGACAGTTACACAACTCCTTGGATAAACAACAGCTTAGGAACTTTGTAAAATCAAAACCAAACTTAAAAGAAGGATTGAAAGATCTACTATAAGACAACACATAACCCAAAAGAACAGCCAACCTATACAAGAAGATGGCACAAAAATCCCATGACAATAATCTCTCCAATGTCAATGGTCTAAATGCACCAGTTAAGAGACACAGAGTGGCAAAATGGATCAAAAAAATTGAATCCGACATTCTGCTCTCTTCAAGAAACACACCTGAACAATCAGAGCAAAGACAGGCTCAAAATAAAAGGCTGGAAAACAATTTTTTCACTCAAACAACCCATCAAAAAAGCTGGGGTAGCCAGAACCAAAAGCTGGTTCTTTGAAAAAATAAACAAGATTGACAAACCACTTGCAAGACTTGTAAGAAAAGGAAAAGAGAGAACCCAAATAAAAAAGAATCAGAAATGAAAACGGGAACATCACAACAGAAACCACAGAAATTCAAAAGATCATCGGAGATTACTATGAGAGCCTGTATGCCACGAAACAAGAGAATCTAGTAGAAATGGACAAATTCCTGAATTCCTATAGCCTCCCAAGTCTGCAACAAGAAGATTTGGAATACCTCAACAAACCTATCTCCATCGAGGAGAGAGAATCGGTAATCAAAAGTCTCCCTAAACACAAAAGTCGAGGTCCAGATGGATTCACCAGTGAATTTTACAAAACCTTTAAAGAAGGACCTACTCCCAATTCTTTTTAAGCTCTTCCGGCAAATTGAAGAAACAGAAACACTCCCAAATAGCTTTTACGAGGCACATATCACCCTGATACCCAAAAGCTGAAAGAGATGTCACAAAAAAAGGAAAACTACAAACCAATATCCCTGATGAATACAGATGCTAAGATCTTCAACAAAATACTAGCAAATAGAATCCAAAGAGTTATCAAAAAAAGATTATACACCATGACCAAGTGGGATTCATCCCGGGAATGCAAGGATGGTTCAACATCCACAAGTCAATCAACATAATACATCATATCAACAAAAAGAAAAATAAAAACCATATGATTGTATCAATAGATGCAGAGAAGGCATTTGACAAGATTCAACACCCGTTCATGATAAAAAGCTCTCCGTAAAATGGGGATTGAAGGAACCTTCCTCAATATAATCCAGGCCATCTACTACAAGCGAGCATCATTCTCAAAAGGGAAAAAGTGAAAGCCTTCCCCTATGATAAGGGACAAGACAAGGCTTCCCACTCTCGCCACTTCTATTCAATATAGTATTGGAAGTACTTGCCATAGCAATCAGGGAAGAAAAGGACATTAAGGGCATCCTGATAGGAAGGGAAGAAGCCAAGTTGTCACTATTTGCAGATGACATGATATTATACCTGGAAACCCGAAACTCTCTACCGAGAGGCGCCTAGAAATAATACATTCCTATAGTAGAGTGGCAGGGTACAAAATCAATACCCAAAAAGTCAATGGCCTTCCTATATGCAAACAGCGAAAGAGAAGAAAGGGACATTAAAGAAACTATCCCACTCACAATTGCGCCGCAGAAAATCAAATATCTAGGAATCAGTTTGAAGAAGAATGTAAAAGGATCTCTACAAAGAAAACAACAAAAACGTTACTTCAGGAAAGAAAAGAAGACCTGAGGAAATGGAGACACATTCCTTGCTCATGGATTGTAAGCATTTACATTATCAAAATGGTAATACTCCCTAGAGCTTTGTACAGATTCAATGCGGTCCCTGTAAAGATACCCATGATGTTCTTCAAAGAAATTGAACAAACACTCCTGAAATGTGTATGGAATAATAAACCCCCACAAATAGCTAAAGCAATGCTTGGGAAAAAGAAGATGGGAGGTATCACTTTCCCCAACCTCAAGCTCTACTGCAGAGCAGTTGTAATTAAGACAGTGTGGTATTGGTATAGAGACAGACCCGTAGACCTATGGAATAGAACTGAATATCCTGAAACACACTCTCAAATATACAACCACTTAATCTTTGATAAAGGAGCAAAGAATATTAAGTGGAGCAAAGAAAGCCTCTTCAACTAATGGTGCTGGGAAAACTGGGCAGCTACATGTAAAAAAAATGAACTTAGACCTCCTTTTAATGCCGTGCACAAAAGTCAGATCAAAATGGATTCTAGATCTCAACATCAGACATGAATCTATAAGGTACATAGAAGAAAACATAGGAGAAACGCTCTATGACATCAAAACTAAAAAGTATCTTTAAAGACGACACACCACTGACCAAGCAAATGGAAGCAAAGATAAACAAATCGGATTATATAAAATTGAAAAGCTTCTGCACCTCAAAAGAAATGGTGACCAAGATACAAAGACAATCCACAGAGAGGGAAAGGATATTCACCCAATACCCATCTGACAAGGGGTTAATATCCAGGATATATCAGGCACTGGTAGCCCTTCACAAGAAAAACAGCCAACCCCATCAAAAAATGGGGAGAAGAAATGAACAGAGGCTTCCAAAAGGAAGAAATTCGAATGGCCAAAAGTGCTCTTCATCTTTAATCATCAGAGAGATGCAAATCAAAACAACTATGAGCTACCATCTCACACCACAGAGACTGGCACACATCCAAAATAGCAAGAACAACTGGTGCCTGGCGTGGATGTGTAAAAAGAAGAGGGAGAGAGATGCAGAGACAGAGAGAGATAGACAGAGAGAGAAACAGGAAACTTCGCGTACCTGCTATTGAGGAAGCTGGGGGACGGGGGGGGGGGGGTACATTGGTGGTGGAAATGGGGCACTGGTGGATGGAGGGGTGCTGGAATACTATATTACCAAGAACCAATTATGAACACCTTTGTAATTGTATGTTTCACGGTGGTATAATAAAAAAATTAAAAAAATACACCAGGGCTCCAGGGTCCCTGCTCAAGAATGATTCAATGATTGTGAATCATATATGAATCTTTGAAATCATCTATGAAGCCTGAATGTTGATGTCTTGGGTATTATTTGTGGTTTAGGAATTAAACATGAATGAAGAGAATCAAATAAATTGTTGGTGGATGCCACCATAGCTGGCCCTAGGTCTTTGCATTTTAAAGTCATTTGCATTACCTTAAGGCCCTTGGCAAATCACAGTAGGAGATTGGGGGCAGGGACAGATAAGGCAGTTTGATTTTAATAACTCAGGATATTTTATAATTTATATCATGAAAGCAATGGTGTCTAGTATGGTCACCCTTCCTCTTATCATCCTCTTATCACCCATGAGTCCTCTTCATGGCATTAGCAATCTACAAGGAGGACACTACCCTGGCTACATTAGTACCACCCTTTGGAATCTGCTCTGTAAAGATTAAAGGAGGGGTGGGTCAGGCTGGCTTGCTTCAGGCAGGTGAACATGACCCTTTCAGTAAAGCAGAGTGCAGAGCACGAAAATTATTCTGAAGCAGAGTAATATGGACACTGGCACTGTGCATATTGGAGATGACCATGTAGCTGCATAAAGTTCATGGTCTGAAATAATGTTATTTTCCTCATGTTATAAATCTTGAGATACCTTTTGTTCTTAAATATGATTCCTATGCCAACTCTCACAGCAGTTTGCATAAGAACTGATTGGGATAGTAGGGAGTGAAGCCCCTGTCAATTAGCATTTGATTAGGCCTGAGGTAGGTTTAACTAGTGATTTGCATGTGAGTGCTTGTCTTTGACTTTGTAAAGACTGGCCCTTTGTGGGTCCACCTTGGGCTTTTGGCACCTTTTGAGAAAGAAAAGTTGTGTTTTGGAGAATTATCCATCTTGGTGGGAAATCTTGGCCTGAGCACATGGTCAGAGAAATCTCATTACTAGCCATAGGTTTGGGAGATCCCATTACCTTGGATTGCAATGGAGGAGTTTATTTAATTATTGGTAATAATAATCACCATTCCTGGGCTTGAAGTACTTTTCATCTATAGGGTGGTCTCTGTAGGTGGGTCTCTGACAAGCCAGATTTGAGATTGGTCTAGTCTCTTGAGTGGAGCTCTGTTGAGTCGTGGAGTCTGAATGATGAGAAACGCTGCCAGCTGGGTGTGAGGGTTCCTCTGGGTTCTTCCGAGGCTCTAATGGGATGGTGAGCTAGGGCCAGAAGTCACTCTCCTTCCCTGACCCCTCGTGGTCAGTGGAGTAAAGGGAGTACAACGGGGAGAGCTGGTAGTAGCTCTGCCTAGTGTATCCACATCACCAATCATGTGGCCGCCCACCTACAAGATGGTCAGACTTCTTCATCAAGACCCTGAACAAAGTTTGAGGCCCTTCATATTCCTGGAGCAAGCAGATGCCATTGGGCTATCCTGGCATGTGATAGGGTCAAATGAAAAACGTTACTGGCTCCTGCTGGAGCAAATCGACAAATAATGGAATGTCAAGTGATCAAGTGATCAAGTGAATAATCACCAATCACAAAAGTAAAAGCCTTTGGGATCTGTGCTAAACTCGTGGTTTTTTCGGTCTGCTGCCAACTCTTGAAGTAAAAGGGAACTCATTCCCAGATAAAGTTGGGGGACTCCAGCTGATGCCCTACAATAAATGAGATTATTAACTGCAGGAATTTGTAGCTTTTTTGAGAAATATATTTGCAGTAACTCTCCAACACAATAGGATATTTTTGTCCCTTGGAATTTAGCCTCTAAAAAGGCAAAGAGACCGTGAGAAGATAAAACAGCAGCAAATAGTGTGACCCAGAAGTGACTCTATCAGCCTTTATTTATTACCTATCCCAAGTTCAGAAGCATGAGCAAGTTTACCTACATTTGGGGTAGGGGTCACAGGGAAATGTTGATCAGTAGTGGTGCACTTGCCTAGCACATGTGAGGTCTTGAGTTCAATTCCAAAGAAAGGAGGGAGGGAGGGAGGGAGGGAAGGAGGGAGGAGAGAGGGAGGAGGGGAGGGAGGGGGAGGAGGGAGGGAGGGGGAAGGAGGGAAAGAGGAAGGAAGGAATAAAAGAAGGAAGGAAGGAAGGAAGGAAGGAAGGAAGGAAGGAAGGAAGGAAGGAAGGAAGGAAGGAAGGAAGGAAGGAAGGAAGGAAGGAAGGAAGGAAGGAAGGAAGGAAGGAGGGAAGGAGGGGAAGGAGGGAAGGAGGGAAGGAGGGAGGGAAGGAGGGAAGGAAGGAGGAGAAGGAAGGAGGGAAGGAAGGAAGGAAGGAAGGAAGGAAGGAAGGAAGGAGGGGGGGGGGGGGGGGGAGGGGGGGGGGGGGGGGGGGGGGAGAAGGAAGGAGGGAAGGAAGGAAGGAAGGAAGGAAGGAAGGAAGGAAGGAAGGAAGGAAGGAAGGAAGGAGGGAGGGAAGGAGGGAGGGGAGGGGAGGAGGGGAGGGGGAGGGAAGGAAGGAAGGAAGGAAGGAAGGAAGGAGGGAGGAAGGAAGGAAGGAAGGAAGGAAGGAAGGAAGGAAGGAAGGAAGGAAGGAAGGAAGGAAGGAAGGAAGGAAGGAAGGAAGGAAGGAAGGAAGGAAGGAAGGGAGGGAGGGGAAGGAAGGGAGGAAGGAAGGAAGGAAGGAAGGAAGGAAGATTTATAATTGTTAATACTATATGCCCTACTTATTCTCTACCCTTGAAAAGTCCTTAGGAAAAGAGAAAAAATGCAAATTCTTTAGTTCACTTTTTTGGCATCAACTTTTCACATCTTTTATACTGATTTGATATTTAAAGGATTCCAACAGACCTAAAGATGAGCTTATAAACATTATTGTTAAAAAAATTATTGTTTATTTTTTCAGTTTCAGAAGATCTTTCAAACCCCATAACCAGTCTTTGGATGAGGGCAAGTAGAACTTTTTCACAGGTGTTTCTGTGACAAAAGACAAATTAAGTTTCTAAAAAAGATTAATCTGAAAGAATTTTCTGAGACTTCTATTTCAAGGTCTTTTTTTTCTCTAATTAGTCTCCCAAAATGGACTGTTTAATACATAACTAATCTTGAACTTTCTCTCTTCTCTGTCTGACGAGAAAATTGCACATCATTTTGGTGAGATATGATGCTTAGTTGCACATTTATCAATGAGTGATGTTTTTAGAATTCTTGATGGCAGCTGTTCAGAGTTTCCTCATTGGCAATATTAGATTGGGAATTGCTAATAGTGAATATATAAACCCTCTTTAATATGCAATCTAATCAAAGTTGTTCTAAATATTTAACTTCTTAAATTCAAATAATTTCCCAAAGTATATTAGTCTAACATGAATAAAAAAACACTCTTTTGGGGACTCTGAAGGAAAGTTGATCCTTTATAACATTTATTATCTGATATTCAAATACATCACTGATATCAATAAAATGCAGTGTGTTTTTATATCTTCCTAGATTCACATATAAAGCACTTTTATCTAGATCTAATATTTTCCTTTCACTAGTAAATAAAATATTTCAAATTATTTTGTTAAACAAAAGGCTAGACTAGGTTTGTGTTATTTTATCAAAGCCGTTTTTCAAAGTTTTCCTTTGTTTGTTGTTTTACTTCAAATAAAGAAGCAGAACAAAATAAGTGCATAAATCTGTAGCACAACTGACAGTAGAACTCACCACTTGAGACCTTTCAATGTTTGATTTTACATGTTTGAGGGCAACAAGCTAAAAGGGTCATCTGTCTCTCCAAGCAGGCAGTTTCCTCAGAAGAGCAGGTACCTGTGGAGGAACTGTGAGCAAGTACTGAAGAGATAAGACACCTTAGGCTGGGAATTGGGGGAAATTTTCCAATTTCCTATGAAATAGAGCCTTTATCTTTATATTGGAGTATTAAATTGATTAGGTGTTAAGATTGGGAAAAAATCAGTATATCTTCAGGTTTGGGCGCAGGGAGATATAAAGCAAGCAAATACTAAATTGGGAAGAGCCAGAATCAAAGAATGAATAGTGGCATGAAGTAGGTGCTCTGGGAGTTGACTTTTCAGGCAGAAAAGTGACTAAATAGAAAATGGAGGAGAAGACCAGGACATAAGAAAACAGAGGGGGTTGAACACTTGGAGATTATGTGCACACCACCCTGACAGTCACTTGAATAGGTCTGTCTTATAAGAATACAATGGGGAGGTAAAATGAGATTTGTCTCAGTTTAAGTTGTGACTCTAAAACAACACACAGATTTACAAGATAGTCATCACAAGATTTTTTCCTCTAACTTGTCTATTCATGTGACTTAAGTAAAACCTATAATATGATCTCTGATACCAGACTGAGTATGTAACTCATACCTGAGCAAAAGTTTATGTATAATTAACAGTATGTGTGAAAGAAACGAGGTGGCTAAAGAGAAATGGGCTGTATTTATGGAAGATACAGCAGTTAGTTTGGGAGAAACAAAGTGATTAGTGAAACCATGTGCCTGCATCAAGGTTGGTGAGAAATTCCTAGGAATGAGTGTTCCAATAGAACCCAGAAATCTTTCAGGTTGAACTCAACTTTAAATATTCATCATAGATTGGTAACAATCATATAAGACAAATTCCTTTCCTTGCAGCTCTATCCATTCGCTTTGTTAGGTTCGGCCATTACAGAATACAGACTCTCCAGAAATAAAGGATACAGAGTATCAGGAATAGGGAATAGGAGAAGATTTTGGGATGGGCAACTCTCTGATGCTCGCCTGGCAGGACCCCTAGCGGGATCTTAAGATGTCCTTGGCATTAGGATACATATAATCCTGGCGCCTGGTTGCCTCAGAGGTAAGTACCCACAAGCCTTTACGGACTTAATGGAACCACAGGTTAGAGCCCAATCAGACCAGTAGCCGAAGCCGTGGGGCCTTATTCACTCATTCACACATTCAGCGCACATTCACACAAGCAGAGAAGTGGAGAGCTGCAAACTGCACTAGTTATCCCGGCCTGACCTGAGTTTCATGTGGGTCTTAACACAACACAGCTAAAGGGGAGAAACTCAAGCTTTGAATGAATGTTGAGGCTTTGGCTCAGCTTGAGACTGGCAGCTGAATGGATTCTACTATAATAAAGAGTATTTTATTTTATAAAAGCAACAATAAAAGTCAATTTATCCTCTGATTTCATCTGGGAATTGGAAAAGGCTCTTGGATGACCTTGCTTTGCAGGTCAATGGTTGCAGCAAAAATAAATAGATAGATAGATAGATAGATAGATAGATAGATAGATAGATAGATAGATAGATAGATAGATAGATAGATAGATAGATGATAGATAGATAGATAGATAGATAGATAGATAGATAGATAGATAGATAGATAGATAGATAGATAGATAGATAGATAGATAGATAGATAGATAGATAGATAGATAGATAGATAGATAGATAGATAGATAGATAGATAGATAGATAAATGCACTTCTTTGTCTTTCTTCTTATTTAGATTTTTGGTTTTGGCTTTCTTTTTTACAATGGTGTTAATTTTTATGCTTTTGATGACTAAAGCATCCGGCCTATCACAGCCCGGATCATTGACAGTCATCCTGCAGCAGTTTTTTTTTTTAGTCTCAGCCCAGGTATGCTGATCCAGAGACTTACAGAGATGGGGCAGAGCTGCTACTTGCTCTCCCGGTGCCCAGCCACTCACGAGGCACCCGGGAGGGATGGCAGGTTCTAGCCCTGGCCTGCCACCCCAGCAGGGCCTCACAACAAGCCAGAAGACCCCCCCCCCCAATCCATGAGGGCCGCCATCTTCCACATCGGACTTCCCTCTCGTGAGAACTCCACCCAGCAGAAGATGAGCCTATCACAGCCCGGCTCGTGCGGCCACTTGAGGCCTGCGCCGTTCATCAATAAATGCTGTATTTAGAGGTGACTACAAGAGTATGCCACCCTCATGGCAAGCCTGGCAAGCTGCCCATGTCGTATTTGATATGCCAATACTAGTAACAATTATATTAGGTCATTCCAATGACCTAATATAATTGTCTGAGGCTCTTTATGTTCCTGGAGCAAGCAAATGCCCTTGGGCTCTACTAGCATGATACAGGACATATGGAAATATTACTGGTGCCCACTAGAGCAAATAGATGATGAAAGGGAAGATAGTGATAGTGATGACTAAAGTTATTGTATTGCCACACCAAAGTACTAAGGATCCTCCAACAGAACCCCCTACATCACTTCTAGTCTACGGCTCCACCTCCCTTTTATAAGCTCAGTTCTATGGTCAGACTTCAAGAGTTGTTTTCATAGAACATCTCCCTTCTTAGTTTCTTTACATACCACAAATAAAGGAGCTTATACAACATTTGTCCTACCTCTGCCTTAATTCATTTAACTGTACACAAACTAGTTCAATCTGAGTTGCCACAAAAGACAAGATTTGTTTTCATATTTCACTGTATCACTGTTTTCCCGTTGTTCATCGATTTGCTCGAGCGGGCCCCAGTAACATCTCCATATGTCCTGTCTCATGCTAGTAGAGCCCAAGGGCATCTGCTTGCTCAGGGAACATAAAGAGCCACAATCCATTCCGGGAATGAGGTCTATAATTGTTACTGGTATTTGGCATATCAAATACAACAAGGGTAGCTTGCCAGGCTCTGCTGTGCAGGTAGCATACTCTTGCAGTCATCTCTAAATCCAGCATTTATTGATGAACCGCGCGGCCGCACGAGCCAAACTGTGATAGGCTGGTCTGTTGGGTGGAGTTCCGACGAGAGAGAAGTCCGGATGTGGATAATGGAGGCCCTCATGGAGTGGGGGGGGGGTCGCCTGGCTTGTTGCAAGACTCTGCTGGGGTGGCGGGCAAGGGCTAGAACCCGCCATCTCTCCTGGGCTCCTTGTGAGCGGCTGGGCACAGGGAGAGCAAGTAGCAGTTCTCTTTCATATTTATATATACATATATGCCAGACAACCCCCCACTCCATGAGGGCCTCCATTTTCTACATCCGACTTCCCCTCATCAGAACTCCATCAGCAGACCAGACTATCCCAGCCCAGCTCATCGAGATCCACCCTGCAGCAGTCTTTTTAATCCAGCCCAGGTATGCTGATCCAGAGACAGACATGGGGCAGAGCTGCTACTGGCTCTCCCCGTGTCCAGCCGCTCATGAGGCGCCCAGGAGGGATGCCAGGTTCTAGCCCTGGCCCACCACCCCAGCAGAGCCTCACAATAAGCCAGACAACCCCCACTCCATGAGAGCCTCCATTTTCCACATCCAGACTTCCCCCTTGTCAGAAATCCACCCAGCAGACCAGTCTATCACAGTCCGACTCGCGCGACCGCAAGCAGCCCTGCGGTTTATCAATAAATGCTGGATTTTGAGATGACTACAAGAGTATGCTACCTGCACGGCAGAGCCTGGCAAGCTACCCATGTCGCATTTGAAATGCCAGATACCAGTAACAATTATAGACCTCATTCCCATGACCTGATGGAATGGTTTGAGGCTCTTTATGTTCCTGGAGTGAGCAAGTGCCCTTGGGCTCTACTTGCATGAGACAGGTCATATGGAGATGTTACTGGTGCCCGCTCGAGCAAATCAATGATGAACGGGAAGACAGTGATACAGTGATATATGCATATATGTTTCCTCATCAGAGTACCACCCTACAGCAGTCTATTTCAAGCCCGGGTATGCCTGATCCTGATACTCAGATACACAGGGTAGAGCTGCTATCAGCTCTCCCTGTACCCAGCTGATCATGAGGCACCCCGGAGGGAAGGCAGGTTTTAGCCCTGGCCTGCCAACCCAGCAAAAGCCTTACAAGTAGACAGAGGAACCCCACACCATGAAGGCCACCATTTTCAATAACCGAAAGGTTGGTGGTTCGGGCCTACCCAGGGACGCCAGATGTTGATGATGGCTGTTAACTGAAAGGTTGGTGGTTCGAGCCCACCCAGGGACGCCAGATGTCGGGAGCTCCGCCGGGGTCCCAGACAGTGCTGGGAAGCGAGTTCCATTCTACCTCCAAAAGCCGGCGAGGAATGGATGAAAACTCAGGAATCCGATGCAGTTTTAAAAGGCTTTACTTATCACAGGTTCAGGCATACAAATCAGCAAAAGGAAAAGCCCGGTGCTTAGGATTCCAGGCTAGAACCCCCAGCCATGTGTAGGCCAAGATGGCGGCCACCACGTGTAAAGGCACTGTAAAAGGAGAAGAAGACAAGACTCCCAAGAAGGGTGAGTGCTCACAAAGAGAGAGTCTAAAAAGAAGTGCGTGAGAGAGGAAACAGGCTAGTTTTATACCCCTGCAACTCAGATCTTCCTCCCACTGTTATGGAAAGCAGGGAGGTCAAATGCCCTTAGGAAATCCCTCCCTGCACCTCACCTAGGCCCTTTAGTATGCTAATGTTTTGAGCCAAGATCTGCCTGGAAATACCGTTATAGGGTAGAGAAGGGGGTTTCTGAGATGGCATGTCTCTGTACCAAAGACTAATACTAATGCCAGTTAAATATTTCTCCAAGCCTTGACAAGTCTCTTCTACTTCATTGTAGTTTTGTATTTTAGTTGCCTTTGAGTATATCAGAGAGCCATGCTTGTTTGCTTGGAAGCAAACAGCATTTCTCTCTGGTCTAATTACTTAGGGGTCCTACGTGGCCAGGCAAATATGCTGGTAAGATCTAGCTAGTCCCATGATGATTGTGGTAGCATGGGAGAATATTTATACCAGCTAGTACATCATACATGGTCAGATAAACTGCCACATTTAGACTACCCCCTTATCTACGAAGTGATTTGCAGGTGGCAATTCAGAGCAGATGCAGCAGCCCCTAGAGGAGTCCTGCAAAAAACATCTGAACTCCACAGCATATCAGAGCTCCACCCAGCAGAAGAGCTGATCATGAGCCCTGTTCCTCAGAGTCCCACCCTACAGCAATCTATTTCAAGCCCAGGTATGCCTAATCCAGAGATTTAGATACACGGGGTAGAGCTGCTACTTGTTCTACCTGTGCTCAGCTGATCATGAGGCACCCAGGAGGGAAGGCAGGTTCTAGCCCTGGCCTGCCAATCCAGTAGAGCCTCTCAAGAAGCCTGAGGAAACCCACAACATAAAGGCCGCCATTTTCAACATCTGAACTCCACATCTTGTCAGAGCTCTGACAAGAGCTTGTCAGAGCTCTTTCTACCCAAGCTGATCTTTCCCCAGTTCATCAATAAATACACCAGATAAGAGGCTACTACAAGTGTATCCACCTGCAAGGCAGAGTCTGGCAAGCTACCCATGCCGTATTTGATATGCCAAAAACTAGTAACAATTATAGACCTCATTCCCATGACTTGAAGGAATTGTTTTAGGCTCTTCATGTTCCTGGAGTGAGCAGATGCCCTTGGGCTATACTAGCATGTGACAAGATATATGGAGATGTTACTGGTGTACGCTCAAGCAAATCAATGAACAATGGGAAGACAGTGATACAAGTGATATATATGTGTATATATGTATATACACATATATGTATCTATACATATATATTCTAGGCTCATTTCTTTATGCATATTATATATAATTATAAGAGAAAGAGAGAGAAAGGAAAAGAAATAAATAACCTGCCATCGAGGAGAGCTGGGGAGGGGGGAGGGAACCGGGGACATTGGTGGTGGGTGATGGACACTGGTGGAGGGATGGGTGCTGGAACACTGTATGACCAAAACCAAATATGAACTTTTTAATGTCATATCTTTGTAATTGTATATCTCACAGTGGTATAATAAAATACTTAAAAAAAAAGAAGAGTTCAATTGTGGGACTCGGATGGACCCAGGGCAAGTTGTAAGCTACCCTGGCCTCAACATGGAATGGACTAAGTGTCATAAACAGGATAATAAGCAAAGAGCAAAGTTATGGAAAAAACTCTGTCCTGGCCCAAAAGATAAGCAATTGATATCAGGGCCCAGTTGGGGTGAGGATAAAACTAACTTGGCTTGAGGACTGTAGCCTGAGATATATAGCGAGAGATCCCAATGAAAAGCCACTCCATTATAAATGTTTGTATCTCTTACTGTGTTTATACAAAATGCCTAGAAATATTACTAAGATGGTTGTTCACCAGCTAAGGTAAGGAGAAAACAACATGCAGGGATTTTGCCCTTGTCCTGGGTGGACCCATAGCCCCAGGGCAGGTTTCTATCTCAGAGGGAGGTCCCCTGGCAGATTACCCTATAAAGGAGGGTCTTTTTACACCTTCTCATTGTTTTGGGATCAAGGTCCATTTACCTCTTGCATCTTCCAACCCCCAACCTTTTGGGAGGATTTAAAGAGCAGACCTGACTTAAATAAAGTGCTGGAGGGTTGGACTATCATGGACCTTGTGGTCTTGTTCCTTTGCCCATTGGTAATGGTGCAGGGTGGGGGACTATCATTAGTCCCAAATATGATAGAGGACCCTGATGAACCCCAATATCTGTTGGAGACACTGATGAGCCCCCAACAATCTTGTACCTCTCATATAATTTAGGAAATTCATGTGCCAATAGAAAGTATGACTTCAGGTAACAAGTCTGTTTTCTCAGAACTTCATCACAGGATGCATTCACTATCAACATTCTTTTTTGAAGTTTTACAGATTTCATTAAGGAGGTTTTAGGAAAGGGAAGGAGGAGAGAAAGTGAGAGAGAGTACACATCTCAAGAGAGGAGAGATGTGGGCGACACATGTGCTTGGGTGTCGGGAACGTTGCCGGGGTCCCCGACAGTGTCAGGACAGAGGTTGTCTTCTACCTCCGAGGATGCCGGGAGAAAGATGAAAACTCACGAGTCCGGTGCAGTTCCAAAAATGGCTTTTAATAGTACAAAAGCTCTTCCACAGCAATCCAATATAATGAACAAACTCTAGCTCTGGTCCGAACTTAGACCATACAAAAGAGCCTAAGTCTCCCACCAAAGAGAGAGGATGTCACCCGAGCTGAGTCCTACCCAGAAGGAGCAAAAGGCCAAAGAGCAAGAGGCCAAAGCCAAAAGCCAAAAGCCGCAGGAGCCAAAAACTGAAGGCTGAGGAACCAAAAGGCAAAGGGTGAAGGGGCCTCAAGTCAGCCCCTTATATACACCAAAGTAATCCAATCAGGAGGTTGTCATGCCAACAAAGAACCCTAAACAGAGTGTAGTGCCACACCCTATTGCAGGTATAAACAAAGGTTACACCAAGGACTAACCCCGAGATTATCTCTTATGTAAAACACTGGAGAGAGAGGGGGCTGATATAAAGTAATACATCTTAACTTCATGAGCTTCATGTAATCTAGATGGTACCCACAAGGTCCTTATTATTATCTGCACCAGGGTGATTCTGAGTATCTTGTTCTCATGTACTGAAAGGGTCACACTCGCCTGCTTAGAGCAAACTAGTATGATCCTTCCTATAGTCTTCCTTTAGTCTCAGCGTAGCCAGGGTGGTAGTCTCCTGGTAAATTCTAACTGTCCCACGCTGGGTGCAGTGGGTATAAAGAGGAGCTGTGCCCAATCTAGAAAACATAGAAGTCTTAGTAGATGTATAAGTCAGAAGTTATTCAATCAAGGTGACTTCTGTAACTGCCACACCCTCTAGCAGTGTTTACATAGAAGAGAGATCTCATTAGAATGAACCTTGGCTTAAATAAGATTAAGCTGGGAGGAGCAAAACAACAAAACTCCCAGACTAGCTAAACATGTCCTCCAACACTCGGGCACCACATGTGCTCAGCCACATGGGCTCAGGCAGCATGTGTGTCCATGCAGCATGTATATGCTGTCCTTTGGTCAGGATGGCTTTTATAGATTTCTCCCCAAGATACTCCTATATGGGGAGTCAACCTAGTTGCTAGGGTCATTACCAAGGGGAGTAGACTTTGGGAGTGGTCTTCTTTGAAAATCTCCTTTTCTTGACCTCTGTCCCTGCTGGATCTTCTGTCCTGGAATGTAGCCAGATTAAGGGCTAGGCAGAGAAAGGTTGATCCAGCTCCCTCAGGGTTTGTTGTTGGTTAATGGGTCTTATCAAATCTTGGTTCCTGGTTCCAAAAGGTGACTTTGGACAGACTTAGGACAAGAATTCATTGCCATGTGGGGACCCCCTGTCTGCCTGCCTACAACAACCCCACCCCTAGAGATTTCACCCCCTTAAACCTTTAAGGGAAAGTGGTCCAAAGGTATGTCTTCTGTATTTGCTTCCTGCTGACAAAAGGGGCTTGCAAACCCTACCTACAAGGGATGAAACCTCCTCACTACCTTAGTTCAAATGGGGCCCAAGCAATAAATAAAAGTTAGAGTTTTGAAGCTTTCATCATCTGCAAGACAAAGACCAGATCAATTAGGCTAAGGAATATTATTCTGAAATGATTAGACCCTGAAGGAGTCAAAAGGTCCCTCCCTCTTTGCCCTAGTAAGGGTACAGTGGTTTGCTGTTTATGGAAAACACAAATGTTAAGGTAACACAATGTTGACTATTAACATTTTTGTGTCACTGAATGGAGAATGGAAGTCTCAGATTAGAGAGCTTAGTGATATTTCACCGCCACATGGATAAATAATAGTTTGAAGAGATATATGGAAGGAGTGTAGGAGAGAAGAGGACATAGTGTTACTACAAGACTGTTCTTTATATTTATCATAAAATCCCCATGATCTTCTTCCCTCTTTCTCCAACTTTTTTTGTGTAGAAACTGGCCTTTCATTAATGAGCTGTCTACAAGTATTATTAAAGACAGTTTGGCTTGGGGCTGAAGAGACAGTATAGCAGCAAGGAACTGAACCCAGGTTTTATTCCTGTCATCCCTATCACCCACACAGTCCCAAAAGCCAGAAGTAGCCCTGAATAACACTGGGCATGACCAAAAAAAAAAAAAGAAAAAGAAAACAGTTTGGGCTCGTCTACTAACAATATAGTGATGAAGCAAAATAAATTTAAAAAATTGCCCTTGGACTCACTCTTTTAATCTGCTAAATGGGGCATTGTCTTAGATTTAGATATACATAAGACAAATAATCTACTTTAGCTGCAGGTCTTTAGCTTATCTAGAGATGCATGATCTAGCTTATAAAAGGTAATTTCCAGGAATCTGGATCTGATACACATAAGATTATTCTGGTGCAGACAATCCAAAATGACATAAAAATGACCTCAAACACGCTGCAATTTGCCCCTCATGTTCTAGTTTATAGGAAATATTTATCTGAAGAGTCTACGCATTGCCTTCAAAATGAGAGCACTCGATTAAAAACATTTTTCCTTAAAATCCATTTTCTCCCAGTATCAACTGATTGAATTTTGGGACAGAGTAACAATAGCATTTTGCTGGTTACATATGGTTCCTAACATGCGAATGGGGTCAGGACTTCAGTTATCCTGGTGACATGGTGACTGATCACTATCACTATCTTCCCGTTTATCATCTATTTGCTAGAGCAGGCACCAGTAATATCTCCATATGTCCTGTCTCATGCTAGTAGACCCCAAAGGCATCCGCTTGCTCCAGGAACATAAAGAGCCTCAAACAATTATATTAGGTCACGGGAATGACCTAATCTAAATGTTACTGGTAATTGGCATATCAAATACTACACGAGCAGCTTGCCAGGCTTGCCGTGTGGGTGGCATACTGTTGTAGTCACCTCTAAATAAAGCATTTATTGATGAACTGCGCAACGCTAGCGGCCGGCGGAGCCGGGCTGTGATAGTCTGGTCTGCTGAGTGGAGTTGTGACGAGAGGGAAGTTGGGATGTGGAAAATGGCGGGCCCCATGGAGTAGGGAGGGTGGTCTGGCTTGTTGTGAGGCTTTGCTGGGGTGGCACGCCAGGGCTAGAACCCACCATGCCTCCCGGGTGCCTCACAAGCAGCAGGGCACAGGTCAGGACTTCAGTTATCCTGGTGATATGGTGACTGATATATGTCCAAAACACAGGTTCAGCAATGTTGGAAACATAAGATCTAATATGCAACCACTGGCACTTTGTAATGTGACTATCAGGTCAACAGGAGGGCAGGGACTTGCAGGTGGGAATGGAATAAGGGAACAACAGTGGAGGGAAGTTCACACTAGTTGTGAGATTGGTGTTTATACTCAAATACCAATAACTTTGTAAGTCACAGTTCTTTACTCAAATATCTAATAATAACAAAAGAATGCTGGTCTAGAGGGTCAAAGTTGCAGTTTCTGAATAAAAAACATCATATTTTGAGGTCCTTGGAGCATATTTACAGGAGCTAAATTGCTGAGTCATATGCTCAGTTCCTAGTTTTTAAGGACTGTCCATATTATCTTTCAAAACAGCTGTACTGGTCAACATTCATATGAGCAGTGAAGGAAGATACCTTTTCCCCTGCATCCATGCCAATACCAGTTGGTTATTCTTTCCTGATATATGCAAGTCTCACAATCTCAACAATGAGATGACATCACATTAATATTTTGATTTGCATTTCCCTGATGACTAGTGATATAGAACATTTTTATGTTTTTCATCATTTGTATTTATTTTATTAGAAATTTTCTGTTCATATCTTCTCCCCATTTTTTGAAGGGGTTGAATTTTCTTTCAGAGTTTTACCAGTGCTTTATATAGCTTGGATATTAATTCTATTGTATGAGAAATATATAAAATAAAATGCAGAAAAGACATCTGCACTTCTATGTTCATTGCAGCAACATTTACAATAACCATAATCTGAAACAACCCAGATGCCCAAGGTCAGATGACAAGGTGAAAAAAGATTTGGTTCACAATATGGAATAAGTTACACAATAGAATACTACTTGGCCATTAAAGGGATGTTGTCATGCATTTTTCTAATACATGGATGAATGTGGAGGTGTCAGTTGAGTGAAATGAATCAGAGGGAGGACAGACACAGAATAATAACACTCGCATGTGACATATGAAGCAGCACTGCAGGGAATACCTGAAGCCCAACAGCCAGAGAAATGAAGAGAAGTAGGAAGCTTGCCTTGGGGAGAGAGGAGGATGGATAGGTTGTAGAAGGGACCACTGTGACAACGATAGAGTGAAGCTCACACAGTACTAGGTACTGAAAGGCACAGGCCTTTTTAGTAACAATAAGCAACAGTGTCTAAAAAAGGGAAGAGAGAAAGAGAAAAAAGAAAGCGCCTATTATAGAGACAGGCTGGGAGGTGGGAAGGGAACAGGGGGCATTGGTGGAGAGGAGCAGGCATTGGTAAAGGTATTGGTGTTGGAACATTGTTTGCCTGAAA
This sequence comes from Cryptotis parvus, assembly GCA_021461705.1. Taxonomy (NCBI): domain Eukaryota; kingdom Metazoa; phylum Chordata; class Mammalia; order Eulipotyphla; family Soricidae; genus Cryptotis; species Cryptotis parvus. Next base: position 1,354 of record JAJIBD010033698.1, on the reverse strand, counting down.
ATCAGTCATGAATAATTTTGTTATTCATAGTGATTCAAAAAAAATTAAAAAATGTGCATTCTCTCTAATAATGCCTAAGTTGTGCTTCAAATGCTACGTCATTCTATGTTTTATTTCTTCTATGTGTGGTTTTGCTCTCATCCTTCTCAAAGACATCAGTCAATGCTTCAGCATAGCATGTGAAGGATATTAAATATCTTTAGGGTCATGTGCTAGCCTCCACATCTTTTCCAATCTCATATACATTGTCGCCTGTATGTTGTGGTACCCATCCAACTGTGCTGGATGGTGAATAACATGTGTAGGTGTTTTTTATCCCTACTTGGTCCCCTCAAAGGACATGGCTGACTCTGCTGCAGTTAGAGCTCTTGGTGTCAGATCCCACTTTGAGTAATTCTAAATTTAGGTTTACTCTAGTCCTGTTATTTTTTTTCCTCCCACATTCCTTCTCATGTTATTGTCCATGGTAAAATGTAAGGAAACCCAGGGATATCTGAGGCTCAGTCCTCTAGATGCCTTCCTCAGTCATCTCTAAAATCGTGTCTGGCTTCATGTTAGATGTAGTGTCATGACAATAATCCCACTGTTCTGGAACATGTTTCCTCTATACACCCCAACAAAATAAAATGCCAAGGGGTCCAGGCAGCTAGGATAATACTGTCTGATATCTTGTGTTTCTTTTCCTTTCTCCACTTTTTGCACAAATGTGTAGGACTTTTTAAATTGCCTTTCAGGTAGAAAGCTCCCCTTAAAATGTATCAGTCCTCCATGGAGACTATCATGCTGAGTGAAATTAGTCAGAAGGAAAAGACAGATATAGAATGACTGCATTCATTAATAGGATATAAATAGATATCAGTGTTTTACTAAGTGTGGGAAATGGTAATGGCAGATTAAAACTCACCATTGAATATACACAAAGAGACTTAAGTGATAAACTCTAAATATCTGCAGGGCTAGCCACAATGCGTAAAAGAGGGAGAGAGAGATGCAGAGACAGAGAGAGAGAAAGAGAGGAAACGGGGCTACCTGTTATTGAGGCAGCCTGGGGGTGGGTGGGAGGCGTGGGGTACATTGGTGGTAGAAATGGGCCACTGGTGGAGGGATGGGTGCTGGAATACTGTATTACCTAGAACCAATTATGAACACCTTTGTAATTGTATGTCTCACGTTGGTATAATAAAATTTTTTTAAAAAAGTATCAGTCCTCTCTGCAATGTGGTTTACTCCAAAAAATCAGTGACACTGATTCCCTGGGTTTAGTATTTACTTTTCAAAAGGACTTTTTGACAAATTTAAACAACTGGTTTCCTCCTCCGAACAAAACTCTAGATTTCAGTACTGCAGTCTCACT
>JAJIBD010033697.1:0-35865 GCA_021461705.1 Cryptotis parvus | reverse complement strand
GTCACTTGAGGGCAGTCTCCGCAGAGGAAACAGTTCCCCGAGGAAGTGGGGCGGAAATGAAGCAGCACACGCGATGTCCCCTGACTCTGCACAGGTACAGACGTGTCACAAACATCTCTAACAATTGTGGTTGTGATGGATCACAGAGGACAGAGAGAGTGAGTGAATCAGCCAGTGATTGCCTAGGCTGAGCACCATGCAGGAGGAATGTGCGGCAGGCAGAGAAAACAGTCAGTGATGGGGAGACTCTGTCAGGGCAATGGCAGGGGGAGATGCTGCGAGGCAAATTCAGGAGGGGATGCTGAGAGGCAGATTCAGGGGAGATGCTGAGAGGCAGGTGCAGGGGGGGAGATGCTGGAGGAAGATGCGGGGGAGATGCTGAGGGGCACATGCAGGGAGAGATGCTGAGAGGCAGGTGCAGGGGAGATGCTGCAAGGAAGATGCAGGGGAGATGCTGAGAGGCAGATGCAGGGAGAGATGCTGAGAGGCAGGTGCAGGAGGAGATGCTATGAGGCAGATGCAGGGGGAGAAGCTGAGACAGATGCAGGGGGAGATGCTATGAGGCAAATGCAGGGGAGATGCTATGGAGGCAGATGCAGGGGAGATGCTGCAAAGGAAGATGCAGAGGGAGATGCTGAGAGGCAGATGCAGGGGGAGATGCTGAGAGGCAGATGCAGGGGGGAGAAGCTGAGACAGATGCAGGGGAGATTCTATGGAGGCAGATGCAGGGGGAGATGCTGCAAGGCAGATGCAGGGGAGATGCTGAGAGGCATATGCAGGGGGAGATGCTGTGAGGCAGATGCAGGGGAGATGCTGAGAGGCAGATGCAGGGGCTGATGCTGCAAGGTCAGAGGTCGGAGGATGCATTTGGCTGTGTGAGGAACAGAACAAAGGTCAGTCGGGGAAAACAAGGCAGGGACATTTCCAGCTGTTGTCCTAGCGAGGGTTTTGAATTTACAGTCCCATCCGTGCCTCTTCTGTGGCTTGAGATGCTGGCAGGGACAGGGTTAAGGGAAGCCCAGAAGAAGCAGAGATTTCCAGTTGAAGTAAACTCCTTTGTACAGGCTTTCTACTTGGGGATTCAATTTAATATTGATATTCTCGTTTTTAAAATAATCATTTCCATTAGATTGAAGCCAGGATGCCCGTGAAGCCCGGCGTGGTTTGCCAATTGATTCGCGGAATGAAATCTTAGCTAAAATCTTTTTATTTTATCCATTAAAGACACTGGAGGGAACGCGAGGGAAGCCTCTCCCTGCCAGTTAACGCGGGTCAGCCCGAGAGGCCCCGGGCTGTCTTCAAATCACTGTCATCTGCCGCTTCCCGTCACCAGTAATTGAAATATTTCCCGCCTCCCTTCCAGTGAAGTTAATGGATTGACACCATCTTATTAACACGTGGATCTTTAGGGGGTCCTTCCCCAGCCGGCAGTGCCCGGAGGGGGCTGGGGGGTCTCGCCAGGGTTCACTCACGTTTCCTGCCCTGGGTTGGGGGGCTGAATGAAAAGGAGAAGTGACGGTCTGGAGACCACAGCAGTGGGCAGGGAGACCTGGAGAAGGGGTGTGTGTGTGTGTGTGTGTGTGTGTGTGTGTGTGGAGTGTGTGTGCCTGAGGGTGAGTCTGTGTTTGAGTCTGTGTGTGTCTGAGTGAGTATGTGTGCTTGTGTGTGTGCGTGAGTGTGTATGTGTGAATGTGTGTTTGTGTTGTTGTGTGTGTGTGTGTGTGTGTGTGTGTGTGTGTGGTGGGGGGATGCACAGGGGTTCTCAGGGCTTCTAGAAAGTGGTGTTGTGCTGACGCTTTACTCTCAGACTTGTGGTCACACATGTGCAGCTGCACGGCCCGGGCCCAGGAGGCACTCGGCTGCCCACGGCCTGGGCCCAGGAGGCACTCGGCTGCCCACGGCCCGGCCCAGGAGGCCCTCGGCTGCCCGCAGTCCATGCCCAGGAGGCCCTCAGCTGCCCACGGCCCGGCCCAGGAGGCACTCGGCTGCCCGCAGTCCATGCCCAGGAGGCCCTCGGCTCCCTGCTCCTCCCTCCCCTCCTTCCTTCACGGACGGTGCAGACTCTCAGGGGCCATGGTGCTCGCTCTGGCCGCTCAGTAGACAGCAGCAACATGCTCGGCCCGGCTCCTCCCGTCACCCCGACATTCCTGAACTGTCCTTCTCTGCCTGTCCTTCTCCCACTGCCCCTTCCCCAGCTGAGTTGGCTCCCCAAACCCAGGCCCTGTCTCCAACGCACTCAGCATCTCTCTCATTGTGTTCGCCTCCTGCAGGCAGGCTGGGGGGTCCCACCCTCGCCTCGTCAGAGCTGCTCATGACAGCTGGTCTGGGAAGGGAGGACGGAAGGCGGCGCGAGGAAGCCCCAGCCGCCGCACCACTGCGCTCCTCAGTGGCGGGCTGGAGTTGGGCGCTTGTTTCTTTCTTTCTTTTTTTTTTTTTGCTTTTTGGGTCACACCCGCAATGCTCAGGGGTTTCTCCTGGCTCTGCATTCAGGAATCACTCCTGGCGGTGCTCGGGAACCATATGGGATGCCGGAATTGAACCCTGGCTGGCATGGGCGGCCGCGTGCAAGGCAAACGCCCTACCTGCTGGGCTATCGCTCCGGCCCTCTTTTCTTGTTCTTTTTCGCTTCTGTGGGGCCATAGTCTGTGCTGGGCCAGGTCCTAAGGAAAAGACTGTGGGTGAGCGTGAAAGTACGCTTTACACATACACACATATGCACACACACGCACACACATTGCGCCCTGCACACACACATGCGCCTACACACACAGCACACACATGCACACACACGCACACACGTGCGCACACACACACTCATACACACGCACACATGCACACACCCGCACACACACTGCGCACACACATGCGCACACACGCACACATGCACACACGCACACACACACACATACACACACGCACACACCGCACACACGCACACACACGAATCCCGTAGAAGCGGGGTGCGTGGCGCTTCTTCCCCTGGGGGAAACGACACTCACAAGAGAGGCTGGACCCCAAGATCTTCCCCAGCCTCAGCTCCCCACACTCGATCACTGGCAGAACAGCCATTAGCAGAGTGACTCCTCATTGTGTGTCTTTTTCTCTTTTTCTCTTTTGACCTACAGAATGTTGTGGGCGGGGGGGGCGTTGCGTTGCGTGTCGATGGGCCAAGCACGCATCTACCTGGTCAGGGTCCAACAGCACTGGGCTAGGAGAGCTCAAGATTCGCCTCAGAATTATTGCAGATTCTTCCTGAAGAGCGTTGCTAAAGGTGACATCGCCATCCACCGTCTATCATTAAGGCAAGGTCACCATCCACTCTGTCACTAAGGCAACGTCACCATCCACTCTGTCACTAAGGTGACGTCACCAGCCACTGTCTGTCACTAAGGCAACATCACCAGCCACTGTCTGTCACTAAGGCGACGTCACCAGCCACTGTCTGTCACTAAGGCGGCGTCACCAGCCACCATCTGTCATTAAGGTGACATCACCATCCACTGTCTGTCACTAAGGTGACGTCACCAGCCACCGTCTGTCACTAAGGCGACGTCACCAGCCACTGTCTGTCACTAAGGCGACGTCACCAGCCACCGTCTGTCACTAAGGCGACGTCACCAGCCACCGTCTGTCACTAAGGCGACGTCACCAGCCACTGTCTGTCACTAAGGCAACATCACCAGCCACTGTCTGTCACTAAGGCGACGTCACCAGCCACTGTCTGTCACTAAGGCGACGTCACTAGCCACTGTCTGTCACTCAAGGCGACGTCACCAGCCACTGTCTGTCACTAAGGCGACGTCACCAGCCACTGTCTGTTATTAAGGCGATGTCACCAGCCACCGTCTGTCACTAAGGCGACGTCACCAGCCACTGTCTGTCACTAAAGTGACACCACTTGTCACTGTCTGTCACTAAGGTGACGTCACCAGCCACTGTCTGTCACTAAGGTGACGTCACCAGCCACTGTCTGTCACTAAGGCGACGTCACCAGCCACTGTCTGTTATTAAGGTGATGTCACCAGCCACTGTCTGTCACTAAGGCGACATCACCAGTCACTGTCTTACCCATTGGACTCCCTTTTTTAAATTCTTATTTATTTATTTACTTTTTGGGTCACACCCAGCAATGCTCAGGAATTACTTCTGGTGGTGCTTGGGGGACCATATGGGATGCCAGGGATCGAACCCAGGTTGGCCATGTGCAAGGCAAATTCCCTACTGCCCGGTCCCTGGACTATCTTTCTGAACCACTGTACAAGTTAATTTTTAACAAGAAGAGGACGAAGTTTAGGGAGGTATCACAGAGTATCTATTTCTGTTAAATAAAAATAATTGAAAAAAGTATTCAGTCATTTACGTGCAAGTGTATAGAACATAAATAGAAATATAGATCGAAATATCACTTGTATCACTTGTCTTCCCATTGTTCATAGATTTCCTCAAGCGGCACCAGTAACATCTCCATATGTCCTGTCACATGTTAGTGTAGCCCAAGGGCATCTGCTTGCTCCAGGAACACGTAAAGCCTCAAACCAGTCCTTCAGGTCATGGGAATGAGGTCTATCCTGATATCGAAATATCAGTAAACTAAAATGTTTTAACAGATTCATGCTGCAGGTCACTGAACACTAGGTTACTGGGAAAATGTTGATGAAGGTGGAAGAGAGAAAAAAAGGACCCAGCCACAGCACTGAAAAGTGTGTGCTATCATAACCATCCATGTATGTAGCATTGGTTATAAAAAGGAAATTAAGCAAAAGTTATCTTAGTGACTTTTTTTGGACCCGACTCAGGGGTTACTCCTGGCTCTGCACTCAGGAATCACTGTTTGGAGGGACCACATGCGGTGGCCAGGATCAAACATGTGTTGGCTGCCTACAGGGAAAGCTCCCTAACCACTGTACTATCTTTCTGGCCCCAAAAAAAGTTTTTAAAAAGAAGAGAAGAGTAAAAAGAGACAAAAATGTCCAGTCATTCTGAGATTCAGATCCTTACATCACATGCCACATTCCCAGGGAAGGGCTCTGCTTGGTCTGCGTTAGGTCAAAGGTCACCTGTGGACCAATACACCGTGACCAGGAAACACTGACATTCAATATAAATATTTCTGTCTCTTCCTTATCTGCTTGTGGGACGGGGAACCTCCAAAATCTGGGAGGCTAATCACACAGAGCAGGGCCTCCACTCTGAATTTCTAGACACATTAAGGAGTTGGGGAGAAGCTGACATGAACCAAGTCCGATCCGGTGGAAACTTGAGAGTTACCGGCTGAGCAGGACGTTCTGGTGGAGCGTCCCGGAATCCAGGTGGAGGAGAAGATGCTGGGAGGTGACAGAGCTGGGGCTGACCAGGAAGTTCCTTGGGCATCTCTAGAGCAAACTGGGGGCTGTGCCAGGGCTCTCTCGGGCCATGGCAGGGAGCTTGGCCTTTCCTGAAGTGAGCTCAGAGCTGCTGCTGGTTGTGCTGGGAGGCGGGCAGAGCACACGGGCTCTAAGGGGAGGGACCACGCTGGTGTCTGACCCCAGACTCGGCCAGACCATACAGCTGCTGCGTCCGTCCTTATCTTCAGGACTTTTTTAAGATAATTTCAGCCCGTCACCCCGAAACCCATTAGTTCCCTTTCTTAATCAGATCTCTCCTCTCTTATTAAGCAATTTGGGGCCATTCTGAGAGAAGATTTTGTTATTTCCCTAAATCTCTGGCTGCTTCATTTAGACCTGGTGTTTAGGCGGAATGCAATTAGCACATTCCAAACCTGGTTTTCCTGAAATCCAATCAATTGTAACTCGTTTTCAAATCACGCTGCTTTCTCTAATTATGGGCTCGGCCTCCATAGAATAGCGATTTAAGTCAATTATTGCACAGCCTGTATGAAAATTGTGCTATTTATGTCGGCAGCTCCCCACATTACTGATGAGCTTCCTTCAGCTAATGGAATAATGAAAACACAAAACAGATTTACCGTTCTTAATAAGAGAAAGAGATAATGAAGGCAAATTAAAATGGAGGCTCAGATCTGCCGAAGCATGCAGGTAATGCAGTTTCTCCCCGTAAATTAGCATGTGTGTTCGCCACTGCCCATGGCCGGGAGGAGGAAGAGAGTCGAATTCCCCAGGCGTAGCGTAGCGCTCTGCGGTGTGGGGGTCTCATTATGGGAGCTGTCAGGAGCCAAGACCCAGCAGTCGCCCCATTTATTAAAGTCTCTATAGGGTCGTTTGCTCCTCCCTGGTTTCCAGGAGCTGGGCGGAGCCACTCTCATTTACAAAACTGGATCCTGGGTTTAAACAAGCTGCCCAGGGTTGAGAGCTCGGTCGCTCTTAGCCGTGACGCCTACAGGCCTCGGAACTGGCTCTGTCCTGGGTACCGGGACAGGGGGACCCTTGGTAGCATCTTTCTGTCCCCTAACAGCGCCGCTCCACGGTTCTCACAATGTCCCTAGATATTGCTGAATGTTCTCTGGAAGTGGCTTCACCCCAGCAGGGAGTGGCTGAATTCTGGGGGCACCCCTGGCCTACGGAGAGAGAAGCCAGAAGTGGGCAACTGGGCTCCCAGGTCCTGCCCTGACTTACTGCAAGACACTGGACAAGTCAGGGACCCCAGAATGTGGGAAGCTCAGGGGTGAGGATTTGCTAAAGAAGCTGGACAAGGTATTTTTTCCAAATTAATTAATTAATTAATCTTTTTTATTGAATCTTTTTATTGAATCACAGTGAGATACACAGTTACAAAGTTGTTCGTGATTGGGTTTCAGTCATACAATGTTCCATCATCCGTCCCTTCACCAGTGCACATTTCCCAACACTAGCGTCTCTAGTTTCCCTCCCACCTGCCCCCAACCCCAACCCCAGTCTGCCTTTATGGCAGCTACTTCCCCTCCCTCTTGGGTTTTATGGTTTGCAGTTCAGGTGCTGAAAGGTTATCAGGTACACCCCTTGCCTACTTTCAATACCCAATTCCTGTCCAAACTGGGCAAGATAAGATCCCAGGAGAAACCCCAAAACAGGAATGGAGTGCAGGTGGGGACTGGGTGATTCAGAGAGACCCCAGGGCCAGGCAAGCCTCTTGGAGGAGGGTTGGAGCTGAGGCCGGAGGTGGGGGCTGGGCTGGCTTAGGCAGGGGCTATACTTGGGGCCGGGAACTGCAGCCCCTTCCTCTCCCTCCTTCCTTCCGCTGAGCCCAGGTGCGTGACTCAGTTTCCCCCTTGTCTCGTGTCCCCATGCCTCCTGGGTCTCCTGCTGACCTTACCTTTGGGCACAGTTCTGAGCTCCTCCCTAGGGCTCAGCAGACACCTGCTGGAGTTGGGACTCCACAGTGACCCGGAACCACATGGCTGACCCGTGTGTAGACCATCCCCGCATCCCCCAGGAGGCCCCACAGTTCTACATCCCTGGCCCAGCTGGACAGCACCTTGCTTGGGTCCAAGAGGATGAGGCGAGAAGAGAGGCCCCGGGAAGAAGAGAAAGAGAGGGCCATTTCCTGTACTGGACGCAGGCTCCTCCATGCCCTCCCCAGGCCCGTCATTCACCCCCGCACTTCGCCTCTCACCTGCTTCCTAGAGAGGCTCAGAGCGGGTGAAGGTGGCCCAGAGCGCAGGGGCAGGGCTGTGCTTGAACCCAGCCGCTCTGGTTCCAGAGGCTGTGCCCTGATCTCTGATCCCCCAGACCTTCGCTCACAGGTGCACCTGGGGAAATTTAGACCTTAGCGATAGGGACCCCTATCCTCATATGACCCTGGGAGCAGCAGCAAGGGGGGCTTTGTGCTTTGGGGGTCACCTGAGAGCAGGCTCTCTCACAGCGGCACGGCTGCCCCAGGACACTTGCACGTCATACCCAGAACCTGGCGTTTGCTAGCGCGGCTCATGGCTTGACCACCAAAGGAACGTGCCCAAGACCGAGAAAAGACCTGTGGGTTTGTGCCCTAGAGCAATGCTCAGTGGGTAAGGAAAGTGCCCGGAAGGGAAAGTGGCCCCCACAGGAGCCTAGTGAATGCTGCTTCCTTCCGGCACACCCAGCGGAGTCCCACTGACCCCCAGCCAGTGAGGAAATGCCTGACCGTGCCATCGCTCTCTGCCAGGTCTCCCTCCTTTGTGGCTCAGTCCTTTGAGGTCAGAGCTTCGCTGTGTGACCTTCAGTTGGAGGCTCAACCTCTCTGAGCCTTACTTCCTGCAGGGCGGGGCTGGATCTGTGGCCTCCCTTCCGCTCCTCTGCTTCTATCTTCTCTCGCTCTCTTCTCTCCACACTTCTCCTGGCTTTGTTGATCACAGCTCCCCCAACCCCAGGGAAGAGGCAGGGAGGGGAGGCTGGTCCCAGACCAGAAGCAACAGCGTGCTCATTCCTGCTGTTTTCTGAGACTGTCGGTGACGTGTTTGGGCACTCAGCTTCCCTCCCACGGTGTCCATGCAGGCAGGTCCTGGCTGACGTCTGGTCCCCAGCTCTTATAGAACTGCAGGCCCCTGCTTTATTCCCGTCTGCCCCACGCCCCTGCAGCCCCTGTATTGTCCTCTCCTGACCAGCTCCCTGGCTTTACCCTGGGTCAGATATTTCCCATAGTCCTCTGAGCGCTGGGCAGTATATCTCAGAGGGCGCTGAAACTGCGTCTACCTCTAATCAATTCCAGGAATCATAATAGCTCTTCACACGTCTAGGGTTTCTCTGAGCACATCGGCCCCCTTGTCTCTCCTTGCTTCTTACCGTCGCCCCACGACTGACACTGTATTTTGGGTCCAGCTGCCGAAGACACCTGCCCTGTGCACCTGGAGCCCTCAATAGCCTCTCAGGTGGCGTCTCCTGGGGCTGAAGGCCAGACCCCAGCCTGGGGCTCGGAGGCCCTCACACAGGTCCATACCCACCTCTTAGAGGTGCAGGTAAGCAACAAAGCCTCACCTGTTCCTTCACCTTCTCTCTGGTCAAAGGCACCTGAGAGGTCAGTGGTGTGAACTCAAACAGGAAATACTTCTATGGGTCTCGCCGGAATGTGCTGGAACTGTGTCGGGGACGACCCTTTCAGCTTCATAAGCTGTAAATGTTCTTGGTGGTGAAACCAGATTATGTTTCTGTTGCTTGCTCCTAAAGCTGTGAGAGTTCATCATGGAAAACAGACTAGGGGGTGGGTGGAAAGGCCAGTGGCTGGGCCGGTGGGAATGATGGTTAGGGAGCCCTGATTTATAATTTATCCCTTTAGGATGGGGACAATGGTACCAAGCTGCATCAAAGAAGGGGAGCAAGGGAAAAGAGAAATTCTTCACAGCATCACACTCCCCACACATGCCTTTTTGGGAGGAAGACTCACCTGGTGGTGCTCAGGGTTACTCCTGACTCTGTGCTCAGGGATCATTCCTGACAGTGCTTGGGGACCCTATGGGGTGCCGGGATCTACGTCGAGGCAGCCTCATGCAAGGCAAGCACCTCCCCCATCTTTTTTATTTATCTTATTTATTTATTACCTTTTTTTGGCCCCATCTGGCGATGCTCAGGGGTTACTCCTGGATCTGCACTCATGAATTACTCCCGGAGGTGCTTGGGGGACCATATGGGATGCCGGAGATCAAAACTGGGTTGGCAGCTGATAACTTGTTGCTCATGTACTGGGGATAAGTGCTTTGTGAACACTGGGATTCCACAGGGCGGGGATGGGTGAGCTGGGAAAACCATGGCCCATTGCTTATGTTTGCAAATAAAGTTTTATTGAAACACAACCATGTGCATGCATTCGCTTATATGTGGTCTGAGGCTGCGTTTGTGTTGCAGGTTTGGTGTTGAAGAGCGAAACAGACTCCATGTCATTAGAGGATTGGGTGCGACCTTGGCACCATCCATAAGGTGGCAAACTGTGTCTGTAAGCTTCCGCCACCTTCCTTGGACAGCCGAGGACCCCAGGGTCAGTAGGACTGGCGTCCTGCCTGTCTTCCACAACAATCTCGACTTGGGATCTTTATTGGAAACTAAACACCGTTAATGTAGGAGAAATCCCAGCCTAGGGTCCAGTCAAAACATCCCCGTGTGGGATCAGGGCTGTCCTAATGGGCTCCAGATGGCCCCAGGCTGACGTCCTGGGGCTTTGGAGGAGGGACGGAGCCCTGGAAGGAGACACGAGGCAGCTTTGGAGCCCCAAGAGGCTTCCTCGGCATCCCCCGATCTCTCCGCGTGGGGAAGTTTGGAGAAGCCTCACCCCTGCTCTGCTTCCCCGCCCTCCCACCTCGGCCCTGGGGGTCTCAGAAACAGGCCCCTCTGGGAAGCAGCTCTGGCACGCTGCTCCCGGAAAGCCCAGGGTCACGCATTGGGCAAGAGGCAGAGCTGAGGGCCAGAGACCCTGGGTGGACTCTGGCTGCGGCCCTGACAGACAGGCGCCCGCGTCCTGATTCAGGGTGCCTGGGCACGACCAGGGTCCGGGACAATGAGGCGCCCTGGGCACAAGCGGGGGCCTGGAGACCAGGTCCTTTCCTTCCTGCCCCACACAGGGAGGGGCCCCTGAGAGGGACAGGGAGGGGGCAGCCACTCCCACCTGGGCTAACTGGACGCTGCAGCCCCCACAGCCCCTTCCAGTCCCGGCTTCCCCACCACCGCAGCACCCACTGCTTACAGATTGGGGTCAAGGGTTAGGGGAGCAACGGGGCGGAGCAGGTCAGGCCTGTGCACTCCTTGGGTCTGGGTGATTTCCTCTGACTTGCACGATCCGGGCTTGGCAGGAGCGACTGGGTAGAAGCAGGAGTCCAGCCTGGCGGGACTGAGAACCTCTGACGGTCTCTACTCCTCCTGGCCGTAGCAGGGACGCAGGCCTGCCTGCCCCAGGGCCTCTGCACTTGCTAGGCTTCCTTCTCTCTTCAGAACCAGCCCTTTCCCCGGTCCTGGTCACCTCTGGACCACTCGGCCCCATCCCACCTCGCTCAGGACTTCCCAAGTCTTACTGATTTTCACGACATTTGGTATTTTCTCTTGTCACCTGGGCGGGCGGCTTCATGGGGGCAGTGGTGGTCCCGGCAGGCTGGTGTGGAGAGCGCCCGACCCTGCAGTGCTGTTTGCAAGAGCATCTCCACAAAGCTGGGGGCCAGAAGAATTCTGTGTATTTGGAGCACATTTACAGCAGCATTTGAATTAGCAGCAATGTTGTGGATTAATATTCAGCAATATTAATCAGAGGGCTGAGTGTATGCTTTGACACCAAGCTTGACACCTGGCGTGTATGGTCCCGTGAGCACTGAATCCTGAGCATTCAGCTGGGAGAAGCTCCCAAGCAATACCAGGTGTGGTTCCCCTAGCCCCCCACCCCTCCCCTGAACCAAACACTAAAGTAATAACAATACCCAGGGCAATGGCTTGGCAATGGTTCCCTACATCTGTGCCCTGCTCTAAATTCTCTCCAGTCTCCTGCAGCTCTGTCCTCCCTCACCCTCCTTCAGCTGCCCCAGGCCCTTTGCACAGGCTGACACCTGCCCCAGGCCCTTTGCACAGGCTGACACCTGCCCGAGGCCCTTTGCACAGGCTGACACCTGCCCCAGGACCTTTGCACAGGCTCTTCTCCTGCTCTCACAGAAACCCACAGAGCTCCTTCTCTCCCCTGTTCCCAGGAACGGCCTTAGTGTCACCTAATCAGGGTCTCCTGCAATCACTCTTGTCCTTCCCCCACAGTCCTCACTGGGGACCAGGACTGACTAGGAAAGGAGCTGGCCACTGTACCCAAGCTCTCCTGCTTTCCGGCTCTTAGCTGTCACGTTCTGGAAGGCGACTTTCTCAGAATGTTTGGCTGGGAGGTGTTTAGAGATCAACTAGCCTCTCTCATGAGCTGTGGTCCGGGGCAAGCTTAGTCCTCTTTGGATAACAAGGGACAGAAAGATAAAATCTCAAATGGCTTAAGCTAAAGAGCAAATTGGCTGGTTCAGGGGACTGTAATCTCCAGGGTTAGAAGTTCTTTAAGTGAGGCTGTACCAGGCCTTCCCAGGAGGCCGGAATGGCCCCTTCCCTCTCCCACTTCACCCCTCAGCGCTGGGACGGCCTTTTCCCTCTCAGCGGGTCTTTTTGCAGCCTGCAGGGAGGCTGAGAGCCTGGCCAGGCCTTTATTGGCCAGCACAGCCTCCAGCTCCCCTCACAGCCTCAGGGGAGACCTAAAGGACACTAGCTAGCCTCACCCGAGGCCTCTGCTCCACCAGGAAGGGACGTGGCCACTCACATCAGCAGCCACCCTGGTTTCCTGCCCGGATGTGCCCCTTCACAGAGAGCCCTGGGTCACTTGGACTGGCCCAGGGACACTGGCTTTCTCAGGTACCGATACACATGCAGGCACTGTTCAGCACACCAGGGTCTCCTCGCCGCTCGGAAGATGGACAGCAGCTGAGCCCGAGCAGATGGCCCGGGTGGTGAGATCACTCCCTACTCTGTGCTCAGGGCTGACTCCTGGCTCTGTGCTCTGGGCTGACTTCACGGCTCTGTGCTCAGGGGCTCACCCCGGCTCTGTGCTCAGGGCTCACTCCTGGCTCTGTGCTCAGGGTTGACTCCCGGCTCTGTGCTCAGGGCTCACTCCCGACTCTGTGCTCAGGGTTCACTCCTGGCTCCGTGCTCAGGGCTGACTCCCGGCTCTGTGCTCAGGGCTCACTCCCGGCTCTGTGCTCAGGGCTCACTCCTGGCTCTGTGCTCAGGGCTCACTCCCGGCTCTGTGCTCAGGGCTGACTCCTGGCTCTGTGCTCAGGACTCACTCCCGACTCTGTGCTCAGGGTTCACTCCTGGCTCCGTGCTCAGGGCTGACTCCCCGGCTCTGTGCTCAGGGCTCACTCCCGCTCTGTGCTCAGGGCTCACTCCCGGCTCTTGTGCTCAGGGCTCACTCCCGGCTCTGTGCTCAGGGCTCACTCCTGGCTCTGTGCTCAGGGCTGACTCCTGGCTCTGTGCTCAGGGCTCACTCCTCAGCTCTGTGCTCAGGGCTCACTCTCGGCTCTGTGCTCAGGGCTGACTCCCGGCTCTGTGCTCAGGGCTCACTCCCGGCTCTGTGCTCAGGGCTAACTCCTGGCTCTGTGCTCAGGGCTGACTCCCGGCTCTGTGCTCAGGGCTCACTCCTGGCTCTGTGCTCAGGGCTCACTCCCCGACTCTGTGCTCAGGGTTCACTCCTGGCTCCGTGCTCAGGGCTGACTCCCGGCTCTGTGCTCAGGGCTCACTCCCGGCTCTGTGCTCAGGGGCTCACTCCCGGCTCTGTGCTCAGGGCTCACTCCCGGCTCTGTGCTCAGGGCTGACTCCTGACTCTGTGCTCAGGGCTGACTCCTGGCTCTGTGCTCAGGGCTCACTCTCAGCTCTGTGCTCAGGGCTCACTCTCAGCTCTGTGCTCAGGGCTGACTCCCGGCTCTGTGCTCAGGGCTGACTCCCGGCTCTGTGCTCAGGGCTCACTCCCCGGCTCTGTGCTCAGGGCTCACTCCCAGCTCTGTGCTCAGAGCTGACTCCCGGCTACTGTGCTCAGGGCCTCACTCTCAGCTCTGTGCTCAGGGCTCACTCTCAGCTCTGTGCTCAGGGCTGACTCCCGGCTCTGTGCTCAGGGCTGACTCCCAGCTCTGTGCTCAGGCCTCACTCTCAGCTCTGTGCTCAGGGCTGACTCCCGGCTCTGTGCTCAGGTCTCACTCCCGGCTCTATGCTCAGGGCTCGTTCCCAGCTCTGTGCTCAGGCCTCACTCTCAGCTCTGTGCTCAGGGCTCACTCCTGGCTCTGTGCTCAGGGCTCACTCTCAGCTCTGTGCTCAGGGCTCACTCCCAGCTCTGTGCTCAGGCCTCACTCCTTGGCTGTGTGCTCAGGGCTGACTCCCGGCTCTGTGCTCAGGCCTCACTCAGCTCTGTGCTCAGGGCTCACTCCCGGCTCTGTGCTCAGGCCTCACTCAGCTCTGTGCTCAGGGCTCACTCTCAGCTCTGTGCTCAGGGCTCACTCCCGGCTCTGTGCTCAGGGATCACTCCCTGTCTCTGTGCTCAGGGCTCACTCCCCAAGCTCTGTGCTCAGGGCTCACTCCTGGCTCTGTGCTCAGGGCTCACTCTCGGCTCTGTGCTCAGGGCTCACTTCCGGGCAGGGCCGGCCGGTCCCTTCTCTGCCATGCACTTGCTCCGTTCTCACCTTGTTGCCTCCTGCAACCCCATGTTCTGAGTGACCCACCCTGAGCATGACTAAATCCACGTGCTCTGAGAGCCGGCTATGAGAGAGTGTCTGGGCGGACCCTGCTGGGCCCCAGTGGCTGTCTCTAGTCTTCTGTTTGCTGCAGGTCTGACCCCCAAGTTCCTTGTAGAGCGCTCAAGTCCAAAGGTTGCAGTCACAGACACAGAGGACAGCAGTGCCCAGAAATCCACCCCAGCTTCTCTCAGCGCCTTCCCTCCTGTCACTCCTCCCTCCTGACTGAGCATCAAGGCAGAGGGCCGCCACTGTGGGCATCTCCCGCCCTGAGGGAAGGAGACCGTGATGAACTGACAGCGACAGGCAGAGCAGAGCGGCGGCCCTCACCCCTAGGCGGGGTCTAAGTGGCTTCCCCAACCAGATTCTTTTCTCCCTCGGGGCAATTACATGTGATTTCCTGGTGACAGATGCTGTTGGAGTCCGAGGCCCTGGTGGGTCGGGTGGGTTGGGGCCCCTGCCGCCCTCCCCACTTTGTCTGGCTCCCTTCCTCCGCCTCCACCCACAAAAAGTTATTGGAGTAAGCTGCCTTGTTTCAGGCGCAGCTGCAATCTGACAGGTGGCGCTGCGGGCTTAGCAGACGCTCCCCCTGCCCCAGGGACGAGGCGACCCCCAGATGGGCTTGTTCCACTCTCTACAGTGTCTGGGCTCCTGCCCACCCCGCCCCTCAAATCCTCCCCTCTTCATTCATCCGTACATCCACCATGTCTTCAGTTGTAATTTACCCATTTCCATCATTCGTCCGTTCGTTATTTACTCACTAGCCTACCCCTTTGTCACCCGCCATTCATCTGTCCGTCTACCCCTCTCCCTACCCAGTCAGTATCCATCCATCCATTCATCCATGCATCCACCATGCATTCAGTTGTAACTTATCTACAATCCGTCCATCCATCATCCATTCATTACTCATTCACCCACCCATTAATCACCCACTATTCATCTATCCCTGCCTTTCCCATTCATTATCCATCCATCCATCCATCATCCATCCATCCATCCACTCACCCATCAACTCCCTACACATCCATCCACTCATCCATCCTTCCTTCCTTCCATCCATCCATCCATCCATCCATCCATCCATTCTTTCATCCATCCATCCATCCATCCATCCATCCATCCATCCATCCATCCATCCATCCATCCATCCATCCATCCATCCATCCATCCATCCATCCATCCATCCATCCATCCATCCATTCTTTCATCCAGCTGCCCATGTATCCCTTATCTCTCCCTCCATCTATCCATCCACCATCATCTTTGTCCATCATCCATCCTTTATCTGTCCATCCATTAGTTCTGGCCACCAGCTTTTTCTTTCCTCCCCCCCCCCCCCCACATTTTGCTTTGATCATGGGCTCCCTCATGCTCACCCTTCCTCTGCTCCAACCTGCCGGATTCTCTCCACTCCTGTCCGCGGGTCAGCAGCCCATGCACCTGCTTCTCTCTGCGGCCTGCAGCAGGTGAGGTCAGAGGTCTCAGAGAACCTTCCTTGTCCGCCTGAGCCAAGGTTGCCTTCCTCTCCCTGGCGTCATTCCTGTTGGACACTGGTGTGCTTGCTCCTCTGGGCTGCCCACCCACACGTCATGAGATTCCTGGGGCTTAGACACATCAATGCTCCTAGTGGGGTCTTTGAGGGGTCTCTGGGTCTCCCCTCAAGCAGACCCAGAGAAGAGGCTGGTGAGCAGCAGGTTGTGTTTGGGGAAACGCTGTCGGGGCCCGAGCAGGAAGGCAGCTGGCACAGTGAGGCACACGCCAGGCTGGCAACTGGGGCTACATCCCAGGGGGCGCTCAGGCGGGGTGGGGGCCTCAGAGAAACCCGCAGGCTGACAGCTGGAAGGGGTGCCTGGGGTCAGGCCTCGCAGGCGTGGGGTGCTGACAGGGTCCGTCGGGTGAGGAAACCAGTGAAGGACCAAACACGCCTGTTCATTCATTCCCAAAGCTGCCACCTGCGGTTGAGACAGGGATTGCCATGGTGATGGGGCTGTTTCCCCAGAAATGTGGGTGGGAAGGACCAGCAAGGCACAGACTTTCCCCCAAAACAAAACTGCTGTATCTCCTCTGTGGCTCCCGAGTGGAGAATGGGGACCCTGTCCCCCTCATTGGACAAGCTGAGAGTGGAGGCTGCCTGGAGGCTTCCTGCGACTGAACCACATGTCTGAGGAACAGCATCACAGACACAGGAACAGCCCAGCGGGTGCTCAGAGGAAGGAGGGTGGTTTCTTCAGGGCCTGTGCTCTTGCCACCCCACCCCTGCGCCTTGCACCTCTTCCGCTGGGAGCCCCTTGGCACCTCCAATGAACATGTTTGGTTGGTTTTCCACTCCCCAATTTGCCGCTCCTCACAAAAGCCTTCCCTGTTGGCCGTGACACTCGGCACAGTGACTCCATGATCCTCGTCAGAGAGGCTGGCTCTGACCCCGCAGGAGCAACCAGAAGAAATCCTCATCCCGGCCGCCATCTTGCCCCCCACACTGCAAGGTCTCTCCGTTCTGGGGTCATCCCCTGCTCGCCTCCATGTTCTGTGTCTGCACCAGGGAAATGTTCGGGTCCTAGCAGCACAGGGTGACTCTGCCCCCGTGGCGCTCTTGCCCCTAGGATGTGGCAAAGACCTGGTGCCAGTCTTCCTGTTTGAATACATGCATGTATGAATGTTTGCGTGATCCCAACCCCAGCCCCACAGTGGGCTGTGTCCGACTCGCAGCAGAGGTCACAAGAGCCAAACCACAAACCAGAGCAGCCTGAGAGAGAACTCAAGACCCTGGCAGTGCCCTGGCACCAGGTTTCTAGTTACGGCTGGAGCGATTCCTGAGCACCAAGCCAGGAGTTAGCCCTGAGCATTGCCAGGTGGCCCCAGAGGAAACAACAGAAATCTCTCTGGGGTGACATTTTTTTTCTTTCTGTTTAGTCATTCCCTGGATGTGGGGGCTATTGGCTCTGAGGATTGGGGGCGTTTCTGCTGAGACAGCCTAAGTCCTGCTAGTAGCGACCAATCAGCTGCTCCATAATATCAACGATCGCGGAGAATGAGACTCTTCGTCATCTCGGGGCTGGTTCAACCCTTCATTAGTGTCTGAACTCGGAGACTGATTCTGTGATAGCTTGGGTTTCCCCTCCTGGTGGCAGTATTGTTGCCATGACTCCAAGTATCACACTCAACATTCCAAGGAGAAGCAAATCTCTATCTTTCTCACACACACACACACACACACACACATCTCTCTGGGAAAAATTATAAGGTTAATGATTTGCCCTAGGTCATGGGCCCACTCAAGTCCAACCTCTGTCCTAGGAAGATGGAATGGCTATGATGAACTTTGCCCACTGACCAGAGCCTGGGAACATCAGCTCTGCATACAAGGTCGCTGTGAGGTGATCAGGTCAACCGGCAGCACCTGCCATTGAGAACACTTCCCCGTCTCACTTACTGTGCTTATAAGACATTAACGTCGAACCTAACAAGCAAAAACTGCATCGCTCGGTTTCCATTTACTGCCTGTTTCCACCACAGCTGACCATTTGCTAGAGTGGTGAGGGTGTGTCCTTTTCTTCCTTCTTTTCTTCCTTCCTGCCTTCCTGCCTTCCTTCCTCCTTACTCTCTTTCCTTTCCCTTCCTTCCTCCCTTCCTCTTCTTTATTTCTTCCTCCCTTCCTCTTCTTTATTTCTTCCTCCCTTCCTCTTCTTCCTTCCTTCCTTCCTTCCTTCCTTCCTTTCTTTCTTTCTTTCTTTCTCTCTCTCTTTCTTTCTCTCTCTCTTTCTTTCTCTCTCTCTTTCTTTCTCTTTCCTTCTCTCTTTCCTTCTCTCTTTCTCTCTTTCTTTCTTTCTCTCTCTTTCTTTCTCTCTTTCCTTCTCTCTTTCTCTCTTTCTTTCTTTTCTTTCTTTCTTTCTTTCTTTCTTTCTTTCTTTCTTTCTTTCTTTCTTTCTTTCTTTCTTTCTTTCTTTCTTTCTTTCTTTCTTTCTTTCTTTCTTTCTTTCTTTCTTTCTTTCTTTCTCTCTCTCTCTCCTTCCTTCCTTCCTTTCTTTCTCTTTCCTTCTCTCTCCTTCCTCCTCCTCCTCCCTCCTCCCTCCCTCCCTCCCTCCCTCCCCTCCCTCCCTCCTTCCTTCCTTCCTTCCTTCCTTCCTTCCTTCCTTCCTTCCTTCCTTCCTTCCTTCCTTCCTTCCTTCCTTCCTTCCTTCTTCCTTTTCTTCCATCAGGCTGAACTCAGCTGGGGACTTCCCTTTTGCTCCTCTCTGACTGACTCCTTCTCCTGCCAAACATCCTTGACCAGTTCTGCAGACCTGAGCAGCTCCCGGCAGCAGCCCCAAACATCTAAGTTCACCACAAGGCCTGACCCAGGGAAGCAGGTGGAGCTAAGCAGCCAGACTGGCCCACAAATGCCAGACAGCTGTGCACGTGCTTGGAGCAGAGACGAAAAACAGACACTTAATGTATCTGGTTAGAAATGCGGATTTTCTGGTCTGGTTATGCCTGTCACTTCCAATGGGTCTCTCCCATCACTCAGGGCCTGTGCACCTGACCATGTCAGTTTCTGCCCAGAAATGACTTGGGGACCCAGCGTCAAGGTTTTGTTGGGGTCACACCTGGGTAAAGGTATAGGGGACGGTGGGGGAGGTGGGCGTGACCCTCCACTCTTGCCCAGATGTCCTTTCCAAGGCCAAATGGGGGGTGATGCCGAGCCTTTGGTAACTTTTCACAGCAACAAGGGAAGCCCGGTCACTGAACCTGCTGCCGTTTTGCTCACCTAACACTTCTCTAGCACATCTCTGCTCAAATGCCGCCTCCTGGAAGGCTTCCTGAACTCCCAATCTGAGTGGCTAGTCCGGCCCCAGCCTTCAGAAGGTCCCAGTCTGGTTTCTTCCTGCCCTGGGCTCCTCCTTCCCTCCTTCCCTCTGCGGGTCTCTCAGAGGGGTTCTGACAGTGTTTCTCACTGGTCTTAGGAGACCAGTGAGAATCCATCTCCCAGCGGCACTCAACAGCTTAACCAGCAGCTCCTGAAGAAGCCAACGAGGAGTCTGAGGGGGCCTGTACCCAGGGTCCCCCCATCACCTCCTGTCCCCAGACCCTCTCTGTGTCCTGCCAGCCCTGGACGGCCTGGGAGGAGACAGCCTGGAGATGCCCTGGAGACAGCCTGACTCCTGGGGCGACTGGACCCCAACTCACCAAGGACCAGCCCGTCCAGACGCAGCAGGTGGGTGCCGGGGCAAGATGGGCAGGTGACGCCCACAGAGGCTCAGGGGTGTGAGTCCTCCCTTGAGGTGCTCTGCCTAGGTCCAGAACCAAACTCTGAAACACGAGCTTTGGAAAGCCCCCCACGCCCCAGACCGTCACTTTAATTAAATGACCCCATAATGAAATTTCTCCCCTCATTGGGTCTGTATTTAATAATTAATTGGCCTCTTTAGCAGAGCCGGGCTTGGAGGCTCATCAATTATACATCTTTTTCTTTCTGTTTTGAACTCTCACCTCCAGAGAAAGCCGGGCCTGAGCAGAGGGGGAGGGGCTGGGGTGAAGCAGATGAGGAGGGCGGGGAGGGGCAGCTCCCCTCCCTGGAAGCAGAGACTCGAGGGGTCTATGCGACCCTCTTGAAGAAGACAAAGGTGCCCAACACGAAAAGTAGGCACGAGCATGGAGCCTAATGTAGAAAAAAAGGGCACAACGGAAAGCAATTACTTTTTGGTTTATTTGTGGGTTACACCTTCAGTGCCCAGGCCTGCTCCCACCTTAGTGCTCTGGGGACTGTATGTGGTAACTGGGTCAAAGTGGGTCTCCACACACAAAGCATGTAGTAATGCTAATTAAATGACCTTTCTGGTATCCCCCTGCTGGTCATATTCTTAAAATTCTTTTAGGAGAGCTGGGGTGATGGTTCAACGTGCTGATGCATCGTTTGCGCTGGGGAGACCCAGGTTCAATCCCCGCCACTGGGTGTGTGACGCTGACCACTGTCAGGAGTCACTTCTGAGCACCCCTGAGCATAACCCCAAAAAAGAAAATTACTGGAGGGAGGTGTCTTTGGGTTTCTGTGTTTGATCCCCAAGGCACACTGTATAGGTTGATGGAACAGAATACCACAGACTGGGGGCGGGAGACCCCGATATCACAGACATCCTTTTTTCTCTCAGTTCTGGAGCCTATGAGAAAGGACCCACGCTCCTCTTCATTCTATTGGATAGAAACAATCATGGGGGCGGAGCATAGCACAGCACGCAGGTGACCTAGGTCGATCCGCAGCACCCATATCGGTCCCCACAAATCCTGCTAGGAGTGATGCCAGGAGAAACTACTGAGCATTGTCAAGGTTGGCCCCAAAACAAACAAAAACAACAGAAACAAAATCAATCGTGGGGCCGGAGTGACAGTACACCCGTAAGGTGCTTGCCTTGTGCATGGTAGACCCATATTTGATCCCCACATAGGGTCCCGTGAACCCTGCCAGGAGTGATTCCTGAGCACAGAGCCAGGAGTAATCCTGGAGAACAGCCAGGTGTGGCCCCCATACAAAGTTCAGAAAGAATTCAATCCCAAGCTGGCAGGGCTTGCTGGGAAATGTAGTCCAGCTGCCCCCAGTATGCGGCGCCTACATAGGGTGGGGTATAGTCAGGCACGCGGTGAGGAGTGTTTTGGGATGAGCCAGAGAAGTACAATCAGTGGGGAGGGGATTCAACAATCATGATTTCAGAGAGTAGGCCAGGAAGGGCCCCTCTGGTTAGCAGTAGAGGCAGCGGACCGCAGTGCTCACAGGCCTGAAAATCTCATGTGCATGGATTCCTGGGACACCGCGGGGAGGCAAAGCGAGCGGGTGGTCACGCCCGCCCAGAGAGGGACACCGGGATCATTCTGAAGGACACAGTCAGACGCAAGCTCCAATGGTCGGTGTCTCTTCCCGACCCCCAAAATGCAGTCTTGTCGCGATTGGGAAGGCTCCTGGACGCTCCTTCCATTGGGTCCAGGGCAGGCCAGGGCTGGCAGGCGCCCGTGGATGCTGACCACTTTGGTCAGGCACAGAACGTTCCAGGAAACCAAGTATAAAATAAGGGCAGAGACGGCCACGTGGGCCCAGAGGCAGGCCACGACCCACACCTTCATTCCCAGGGGACAGGAGATGAGCTGAGGCGCTCAGCACAAACAAAACTCAGGCGTGCGAGACCCCAGCCTGACACTGGGGGCTTGGGCGGGTTCCACCAGCCCCCTGGGGCAGTGGCCAGAGGGGTCGTGGACGGGGAATGAAAGTGGGCACTGCATTAGCCCAGTCCTGCTTCTCAGAAGGGCCTTTCCTGGGCCTTGGAAAACTGTATCTAAATAAGCTTCTCACATATTATGATACCAATATCCAAGGTCAAGTGAAACATGGATCAGGAGGTCTTGTCAAAGGTGGAAATTATCACTCAAATGTGGAACATCATGCGACAATGTGGGAACATCATGTGACAATTAGAATGGGAAGGAATGGGAGTGAAGATAGATGGTCGGCAACTACACCACCTCCGCTTTGCTGATGACATTGTTCTAATAACACCAAACATTAGCCAAGCGGCACAAATGCTGGCTGACTTCGACCGAGAATGTGGAAAGACAGGTCTACAGCTGAATCTAAAAGAAAACCATCACCGTATCACTGTATCACTGTCTTCCCGTTCATCATCGATTTGCTCGAGCGGGCACCAGTAACCTCTCCATATGTTCCATCTCATGCAAGTAGAGCCCAAGGGCACCTGCTTGCTCCAGGAACATAAAGAGCTTCAAACTATTCCATCAGGTCAATGGGAATGAGATCTATAACTGTTACTGGTGTTTGGCATAACAAATACGACACGGGTAGCTTGCCAGGCTCTGCCGCGCAAGGTAGCATATTCTTGTGGTCATCTCTAAATCCAGCATTATCTCTAAATCCAGCAAAGAAAACCATGTTCATGAAAAATGAACTAGTTCCAGAGGCCCCCCATTCACTCTCAATGGAACAAACATCTCTGAATGCAGCAGTTATGTGTACCTAGGTTGAGAAATCAACATGATGAACCACCTAAAACCTGAGCTGCGCAGGAGGAAGAGAGCGGCATGGAATGCCTTCAAAGGCATCGAAGAAATAGCTAAAAGGACAAAGAACCTCCGGCTCCGGGCACATCTCTTTGACTCCATCGTTCTCCCTGCATTAACATATGCCTCAGAGACCTGGGCCCTACGAGAGCAGGATGAGAATGCTATTCGGGTCTCCCAGAGAGGAATCGAGAGAGCTATGCTTGGAATATCACGCCTCACTCAAGTGAGAGAAGGAATCTGGAGTTCTGACCTCCGTCATTATTCCAGAATCTGGGATACTGTCTCATTTGCCAAGGCATCGAAAATCAGATGGGCTGGACATGTAATGCGATTTGGAGACATCCGCTGGACTAGAGCCATTACTGACTGGATCCCACGGGATGTCAAAAGATCACGTGGCCGCCCACCTACAAGATGGTCAGACTTCCTTGTCAAGACCCTGAAGGAACGGTTTGAGGCTCTTCATATTCCTGAATCAACCAGATGCCATTGGGCTACATTGGCACGTGATAGAGTCCAATGGAAATGTTACTGGCGCCCGCTCGAGCAAATCCATGAATAACGGGATTCAAGTGATCAAGTGATCAAGTAGGAGTCAGAGGCTAGGTAAGACAGAAAATGGAACAGTGTGCTAACAATTGTCGAAAGGTACTAATACCAACCTAGAACTGAGCATTAAATACAGGCAAAAAAGATACACACGACAACCCTTTAATGTATGTTCTGTAATCCATAGTCTGGAAGGGAAGGAAAAGAGAAAGAGAGAAAAAAGGAAAAGAAATAAAGAACGTGCCATGGAGGAGGGCTGGGGGAGGGGGAGGGAACCGGGACGTTGGTGATGGGGAGATGGGCACTGGTGGAGGGATGGGTGCTGGAACACTGTATGACCAAAACCCAAATATGAACTTTTTAATTGTATATCTTTGTAATTGTACATATCACGGTGGTATAATAAAATACTTTAAAAAATAAATAAATTAAAAAAAAAATGAGCTTCTCCCCTTGGTCCTTCATGGACCCGGAGAGATTGCACAGACACCCCCGGCCAATCTGGGCGCGGCCTGTCCACCAGAGGTTACCAACTGTGAACACAGTGGACTGGGCTTCATTGCACCCCTGATGGCCATTTGGGGGAGGGTCAGTGTCCTGCCACGCACTTCTCCGTTTACAGTCAGAGAAACAAAGCAAGGTTCACGGGTCACTCAGCATTCCTGGACAGCCCCTCCCCCAGTTGTGCACTAGAAGCTGGAAGTGCAACAAAGGAGGTCGGGTCCCCGCCCCCTTCCCCCTGCGGCTCTCTCTACCCCCCTCACTCCTTAGCCGGAACGCCCCCCGGGAAGCCTCCTTGGTAATGACCCCCTCGACAGCTGCTAGCCCGCTAAGCAGCCGCCCCCTGCGCGCCCCCTCTCCGCCCTGCCGCCTGGGGAGACAGGTTCGCACCTGCTCGGGGCCATTTCTCATCAATTAGGTCTTGGCAGCGCCTGAATGGGGCGCGTCCAGGGCGCGTCCCGGCGGCCCCTCCCCCGGCCTGCCGGGCGCACACAGATGGCACAGACGCAGCTGCCCGCCGGCTCGCTGGGGCCACGGAGGCCCAATGCTCGCAGCCCCAGGTTGGGCGGAGCAGGGGGGGCGTACACCTGCGCGGCGCAGATGGCTGGGGGCCGTGGCAGCAGGCTCCGAGGCCCCTCCAGGGACCTGGAGGCCGGACCCAGCGGGGCGGGAGGTCCCACCGCACCGGTTCCCACCGCAGCTTGGAGTCCCGGCGGGGGCGTATCCGTGGCCCTTCGCAAAAGTTGAGCTTTGCCTGTTCCTCCCCAAACCTCCCCAGCTAGACCCATGAGCCCATTTTCGGCTCAGAAATGGAGGCACAAACACTCCACAGAAAGAAAAGAAATTCAAAAATAGAGCCGACCCAAGACAAGCCCCAAAGCAGCGAGCCCGGTACACCCTCCTCCTGGGCTCAGACCCGGCGTAGCTCCAGGCCGGGGCGGTACCGCTCTTTCGCCTTCCCAAAGGGTCACGGTGGGCCAGTCGCGCCGACAGCAGTTTTGGGGGATTAGCGAGCTTTCCGGAAGCGGCTCCTTTAGCTCACTTCCTGCCTTTGTCTGAGAGGCCCAGGGTGGGTCTGCCTACCTGCCCGCGGCCCTGCCCCACCAATGGCTCAGGTTACCCGCAGCCTGGCAGCTGCCCCATCTGCCAAGCCTGGCACCTCACTCTGGAGAGAAACCTTTCCCCAGGGGCAGAGAAGCCAGAGCCCCCTTGAACCTTGAGTGCAGCCAGGCAGGGCCCCCTCCCTCGTGGCCAACCAGAGAGGTCCCCAGGCTGCTGGGAACGGATTAGCCTTGTTCAGGGGCGCAGACAGCAGGTACCTAAGCGCATCCCTTTCTCTCCTGTTCTTGACTCATCACATTGTCCCCTGTTGGTGGGACCTTGGACCCATCTAAGAGGGCATGGATGGGTGGCTCCATCTCTGTTCCGACAGGGCGAGCAGCAGCTACAAAGACCAGCCAGGAGGTTTCAGACCGTACTGGTGGTCTCTCCACCTGCAATCCTACATCACGGCCCCAGGGTGAGATACTTCCCACTTCCCAGGTCTGAGACACAGATACTGAGGACTCTCTTGGTTTCTCCATCTCCAATTATGTGTAGGGGTGGGGAAGGGGAACGCAGAGTTCACGCACGCAAGGCAAGTGCTCTCCGACTACACCCGTCCCGGCCTCACCTGTGTTTCTGTCCCCGAGGGGCAGCAAAACCCAGGCTTGGAACCGGGGTCTGGCTCTGCGCTTCCACCGCTTCCTAGTCTGGGGTCTGTTCTCTTCGGCCCCATCCTGTCAGAGAACTGGCACGACGTTGGCCACAGCAATAGCACAGGGGTGAGGCGCTGGCCTGACCTGTTGCTGACCTGCTTTTTGATCCCCAGGCACAAGATACGGTTCCCGAGGGGACCATTAGGAGCCATTCCAGAGAACAGAGCACGGCTAGGTGAAGCCCGATCCCCAGCCACTCCCCAAATGAGAGAGAGAAAGGAAGAAAAGAGCCATGAAAGAAAGAATGAGAGGAAGAAGAGAGAGGAACAAGAAAGGAAGGAAGGAAAGAAAGAGAAAGGAAGAAAGAAGGAAAGAGAGGATGAGAGGAAGAAAGGAAAAAAGAAAGGAAATAAGAAAAGAAAGGCACAAAGGAAGGGGAGAGGCGAAAGGCAAAAGGAAGAAAGAGAGAAAGGAAGAGAGAGGAAGGAAGAGAGAAAGGAAGAGAGGAAGGAAGAGAGGATGGAAGAGAGGAAGGAAGAGGAGGAAGGAAGAGAGGAAGGAAGAAAGGAAGGGAAGACAGAAGGAGGAAGAGAGGAAGGGAAGAGAGAAAGGAAGAGAGGGAAGGAGAGAGAAGGAAGGAGGGAAGGAAGAGAGAAAGGAAGAGAGGAAGGGAGAGGGATGGAAGAGAGGGAGGAAGGAGGGGGAGGAAGGGGAGGAAGAAGGAAGGGAAGACAAAAGGGGAGAGAGGAAGGAAGAGAGAAAGGAAGAAAGGGAAGACAGAAAAGATGGAAGAGAGGAAGGAAGAAAGGAAGAAGAAAGGAAGAGAGGAAGAAGAGAGAAAGGAAAAAGAAAGAGAGAAGGAAGAGAGAAAGGAAGAGAGGAAGGAAGAGAGGAGGAAGGAAGAAAGAAAGGAAGGAAGAAAAGGAGAGAGAGGAAAGGAAGAGAGAAAGGAAGAGAGGAAGGGAAGAGAGGAAGGAAGAGAGGAGAAGGAAGGAAGAAAGGAAGGAAGAAAACAAAGGATGGAAGAGAGGAAGGAAGGAAGACAATAAGCAGCTAAGAGAAAAGCAGGCGGAGGTGTGACCTCCAAGGCAGGGCCCCCCAGGACTGTCAGTCAGGGGCTGATTATGGGGGGTGGGGGCTTTCCTGGCAGAGCCCAAGGTTAGACGACGCAGATTGTGTCTTCAAGTGACCATCGTGCCTGCCCAGGCACATGAAGCAGTCTGTTTGCTTGCTTGTTTGGGGCCGTTCCTGAAGCTGCTCAGGGCTGCTCCTGGTTCAGTGCTCCCGGAAACTGAGTGGTGAGGGAGGAAACCTGGGTCTTCCTCATGCGGTGTGTGTGCTCCAGCCCTTGGGGCCACCTCCCCCGCCTAAGAAGGTCTTTTTTTTTTTTTTTAAATAAAGAGCAGAGAAGGGGCCAGAGTGATAGAACAATTGGGAGGGCGTTTGCCTTGCACGCAGCCGACCAGGGTTCGATCCCCGCATCCCATATGGTCCCCGAGCACCGACAGGAGTAATTCCTGAGTGTAGAGCCAGGAGGAACCCCCTGAGCATTGCTGGATGTGACCAAAAACAAACAAACAAACAAACAAAAAAAAAAAAAAAAAAAAAATAGCAGAGAATGTTTTAGAAAGATGGGCCTGCAGACCAGAACTAAGTAGAGAGCGTCCTCTGGGCTGGCCCCTGATGTCCCGCCATCTTATCTACAATCCTAAATTAAGGAAGGGCTTTGGGGAAGAGGTGAACTGAGGACAACTGCTTTATCTTTGCCTTGAGGCGGGGACAGTCATTCTAATATTGATCTTCGATGGCTTCTTGGCTCTGCCTTTATCCCATTCCTTTTCACAAAAATACGACTTTTTGGGGCAGTTACTTCCGGTTTTATTCAGGAATCACATTGGCAATGATCGGGGGACCATGTGGGGTGCCAGGGATGGAACAGGGGTCGGCTGTGTGCAAGGCAAGGGCCTTAATCCTTGTGCTGTCTGTACAACCCTTTATTCCACGCTTCCCCAGTTCTTGTTCTGTAAGTCACTTCCCACCACTCAGATGCCAGATACGTGGCACTTGGGGTGCCCAGGTACAGCAGAAAGGCAGGGATTTGAGGGCGGTGGCCCCCTGAGAGAGGAGAGAGGGAGGGAAAGCTGGGGGAAGCGACTAAGGATGGCGTGTGTGTGTGTGTGTGTGTGTGTGTGTGTATGTGTGTGTGTAGCGTGCGCGTGTGTGCGCATGCGCGCAGAAGAGAAAGGAGATATTGTCATCTTACCAAACCGACCACACGTGGGGACAGCGGCTCCGTCCTCCCAACAAACCCTGGGGAGAGCGCAGAGAGCGCCCATAGGGGTGCTGGGCGCTGAGACCAAGCCTGGAGGGTTCAGTGGTGACTCAGAGCTATGGTTCGGTGGCAGCCACGTCTTTCTGCCAGCAGAGGGCGCCCACGGCTTCAGGGGAGGGGAGAGCCCAGTGACCGGTACAGGTAGCAGCTACCAGAAGCCCAGGGACCTTTCTGTTGGTCCTTCCCTACTTCTTAGCTCTTCTTTCCTCCTTCATAGGTCTCTGGCTCAATATGGGGTGTGCCTCCGCACTGCCCACAAAACTCACACGTTGAATTTAATCCCGTGCGAGGCTGATCTGGGAATTGAGTATGACGTGCTTTCTATGATGTGGCTTTCTATGACGTGGCTTTCTATCATGTACCAACCCCAAAGCAGGGCGCTTTGTGACAGAGACTCATGGAGAGGACCAGAGCGTCTGGCACTGTGGTGGAGGTGAAGGGGCAGGCACTTGCCCAATAACAATAAATAGGGCCAGAGTGCTAGTGCTGAGAATAAACCTTGCAGACCCTGTTTTGAGCCCTGGCTTAGCATGCTCCCCTAGGCACTCCGAGCACTGTTGGGGATGGCCCCAAAGAGACAAATAAAGGAAGCACAAAGATAGAACCTGTTGCAGGACACCCTAAAAGCCTAGGCCTCTGCATCTGCCCTGGACTGCCTCCTGCAGGTCACTTCATAGATAGGGGGGTAGTCTGAATGTGGCAGTCTTATCTGACCATGTATTCTGTACTGGCTGGTATAAATATTCTCTCATGCTACCACAATCATCGTGGGACTAGCTAGATCTTACCAGCATATTTGCCTGGCCACGTTGGATCTCTAAGTAATTAGACCAGAGAGAAATGCTGTTTGCCTCCAAGCAAGCAAGCATGGCTCCCTGATAACTCAAAGGCAACTAAAATACAAAACTACTGTGAAGTAGACGAGACTCTTGTGAAGGCTTGGAGAAATATTTAACTGGCATTAGTATTAGTCTTTGGTACAGAGACATGCCATCTCAGAAACCCTCTTCTCTACCCTATAAAAGGCAATTCCAGGCAGATCTTGGCTCAAGACATTAGGTGAGGTGCTGGGAGAAATTACCTGAGGGCATTTGGTCCTTCCTGCCAGGGGAAGTTACATTTAGCTTATAGATTCTCCCAGCTGTGCTAGGAGGCTTTTAATTAGCTCTGGGTCCTTGTAAATAGCCAGAAGGTCTCCTGAAGTTGGTACATTTCTATAGAGCTATTTTCCTGTTTTCATCTCTAGATAGCCCAGCCCAGAATGGGCTGGGCTGGAAGTTGGCGGATTTCTAGCTATAAAATAAGCTGCAAGAAAGAAGCTCTCTCTCTTTTTCCCCTTTTTGCCATTTCGGCTTCCCTTGGTGTTTTGCTTCTCCATCCTCTCCATTCTCTGTTGGGCCTCAACACATGGTGGCAGCCATCTTGGCCTACACCTGGCTGGGGCCTAGCTGGGAACCCAGAGTCCGGAGGTTTTCCCTGCTCTTGGATTGTATATTGGATCCTGTGATAGTAAAGTCCTTTTAAAACTGCATCGGATTCCTGAGTCTTCATCCATTCCCGCCGGCTTTGGAGGTAGAAGGGAACTCGCTTCCGGCACTGTCAGGGACCCCAGAGGCGCTCCCCCAACAAGAACCGAGGGTGAGACCGTGCCTGCATGTTGCCTACCCGATTTGACCTGGCATCACGTATGAGCCCCCAAACACTGCCACATTCCACGTGCCGTTTCTGAGCACAGAGCCAGAAATACCCCTAAAACGCTCCCAGCTGTGGCCCACATACTCCCTCCACTAACATCCATAAAAGCTAATGCTATTGTAACCAAGGTTATCTTAACTACCAAAAAAATAAAAGCAAAAGAAAATTAAATTTAATGAGCGAAAGAGCAGAAAGAAGGAAGCCTGTAGTTACTGCTCTCAGTGAGGGAGCTTTTCCCACGGGAAGCGAGGAGTGCATGTCGAGGATCGTCTCCTCAGACTAGTCTGTGGGCATCGTGCTACAGGTCTGAGCTGACCCTGGGGCCAGACAACCTGGTTCTGTGAAAAAGAGAGGCTCTGTGGGGGAGGCAGCTCTCTCGGGGAGGGCAACTCTGTGGAAGATGTGGCTCTGTGGAGGACAGTGTCTCTGTGGAGGACATGGGCTCTGAGGAGGACAGTGTCTCTGTGGAGGACAGTGGCTGTGTGGAGGACAGTGTCTCTGTGGAGGACAGTGGCTGTGTGGAGGGACATGGGCTCTGTGGAGGGACATGGGCTCTAGGGGGGACAGTGTCTCTGTGGAGGACATGGGCTCTGTGGAGGACAGTGGCTCTGTGGAGGGATATGGGCTCTGAGGAGGACAGTGTCTCTGTGGAGGACAGTGGCTGTGTGGAGGACAGTGGTCTCTGTAGGAGGACAGAGGCTCTGTGGAGGACATGAGCTCTGTGGAGGACAGTGTCTCTGTGGAGGACAGTGGCTGTGTGGAGGACATGGGCTCTGAGGAGGACAGTGTCTCTGTGGAAGACATGGGCTCTGAGGAGGACAGTGTCTCTGTGGAGGACAGTGGCTATGTGGAAGACAGTGTCTCTGTGGAGGAGCAGTGTCTCTGTGGAGGACAGAGGCTTGTGGAGGACAGTGGGTCTGTGAAGGACAGTGGCTGTGTGGAGGAGGGCAGTCCTGCAGGACCTTCTTTCCAGAGATCTCTCAGAGTTCTGTGGTGCCAAATATCTGCTCCTCAGGAGACTCTGGTGACATTCTCACCTACTCCATGGCTGGCACAGCAGCCGGTCACTGCCTGATCCTATTTCACACGCAGGCATGTTCATAGAGTCCCATGTGCAGATGAGGCAAACTCAAGCCCTCCTTGAGTCACACACACTTCTCAAGTGCTACATCTTGTTCAAAATGGCAGCCTCGAGTCAAACCAATCCGGTCTGCGGTGCCCGCCCTGCTGCTTCATGCCTCTTCTCTGCCTTTCTCCGCATCTCTGAGGTTCGTGGTTCACACTGGTCTGGCCATGAGCTAATAGGTACCCAGCTATTATGAGTGCCGAAGTGAATAAAATGCTAATCCTCATCAATAGATTAAACTGAGAAATGCTTAAACCAGAGATCTGCCTGCAATAAAAACAATTGCGTTGTTTCTTTTGTAATTTGACGGCTCACAAGAGCCCAGGAACCTGCCTTATAGCTTTACAAATCTGTGATAATTTCCTTCAACTTTCTCATTTTATGGATGCCATTAAAATCCGTTGTGTCCTTAAAACAGGGGGAGAATGATGAAAACAGATGTGGCTCTTAAGGTTACAATATGAATTTTACAACCTTGGGTTTTATGATACTGAGAGAAATTTTAGCCACCAGAGTGAGAGGCAAGAAAAGTGGGGGCCGGAATTCTGAAATGGCTTTGGGCGGGGTGCTGGGCTGGAGGATGACATAACTCATGTCAGAGGTGAAATAACTCCTTTCCTGAGCCTTCCTTCTCCCTCCAAACTCAGCGATCAAAACCAACGGCACATTGGTCACCTGGATAAAATTCTCCCTGAGCTCCCAAGCTGCGCCCCAGCACTTTCCCCCGCCCAGCCTTGCTCCCAGCCACTGTTCCCCAATACCACTTGCCAGGTAAGGGATGTGCAGAGGGCTTGGTTGGTTGGTTTTGCGGACGGTGCTTTCCGTGGCACCAAGTGCATTGACATCCAGTCCCAACCCCAGATCATCGATGAATTTAGCTAATGATTCTGGACAGATCCCTAAGCTCTGTGCTATGGCTCCTGTCCACGTGAGCGAGGGGGTGAGCCCAGGTTTCTAGGTCCTCCTGGGACAATGGTTATCTCACTGGCCTTGTGGGCACAAGCTCATTCCTGCCCCAAGGATATGCTGAACAGTTGTCCAGATAAAGATATTCCTATTTTTTCCTTTTATTATTGTTTTGGGGTGTGCATACCCAGCTATATATACTCAGGGCTTTCTCCTACTCCTGCATGTAGGGATTACTCCTGGCTGCTCAGGGGACCATCTGGGGCTCCAGGGATCAAACCTGGAGGCGGCATGCAAGGCCAGCACCGTCACTGCTGAACCATCTCACCAGGCACCCCACCTTTTCCTTTTAAGGAAAATTGTTTATGACTTCTACTACTGAAGGTTTTAAAAAAGGAGAATTAAAGTGACCATAGGATCATTTTCCCGTGTGTGTGTGTGTGTGTGTGTGTGTGTGTGTGTGGTGTGTGTTTTCAGAAGTGCTCAGGGGTATTCCCGGAGCTATGGTCAGAAGGACCCTAGGAGTGCTTGAGACTGTAATGGTGCTGGAGGAAACAGCAAACAGGGTTCAGCTGCATGGAAGGCAAGTGCCAGAGCCCAACGGTCTAACTCCTGACCCTCGTTGCTTCTTTTTTAAAAAATATTAAGGAGGGAGGCGTGATGGTACAGTGAGGAGGGCTCTTGCCTTGCATGCTGCCAACCCAGGCTCAATCCCTGGCATCTTATATGGTCCCCAGAACACTGCCAGGAGTAGTTCCTGGTAATGGGATGCAGAAGTAATCCCGACATTGTCGGTGTGGCCCAAAAACAAACAGAAACTTAATGGTCAAACTTGCAAGGATTTCCAGGCATCATACTGGAGAAAGCAAGGAGGAGATGCAGGAAGTAGAGGGTTTCTCTGAATGCTGGGGCTGGGAGAGCGCTCAGTATCCAACTTGATCCTTGATCACTTGATCACTTGAATCCCGTTATTCATCGATTTGCTCGGCGGGCGCCAGTAACATTTCCATTGGACCCTATCACGTGCCAATGTAGCCCAATGGCATCTGGTTGATTCAGGAATATGAAGAGGCCTCAAACCGTTCCTTCAGGGTCTTTACAAGGAAGTCTGACCATCTTGTAGGTGGGCGGCCACGTGATCTTTTGACATCCCGTGGGATCCAGTCGGTAGCGGCTCTAGTCCAGCGGTTGTCTCCAATTCGCATTACATGTCAGCCCATCTGATTTTCGATGCCTTGGCAAGCGAGACAGCGTCCCTGATTCTGGAATAGCGACGGAGGTCAGAACTCCGGATTCCTTCTCTCACTTGAGTGGCGTGATATTCAAGCATAGCTCTTTCGATTCCTCTCTGGGAGACCCGAATAGCATTCTCATCCTGCTTTTCGTAGGGCCCAGGTCTCTGAGGTGTATGTTAATGCAGGGAGAACGGTGGAGTCAAAGAGATGTGCCCGGAGCCGGAGGTTCTTTGTCCTTTTAGCTATTTCTTCGATGCCTTTGAAGGCATTCCATGCCGCTCTCTTCCTCCTCTCGCAGCTCAGGTTTTAGGTCGTTCATCATGTTGATTTCTCGACCTAGGTACACATAACTGCTGCATTCAGAGATGTTTGTTCCATTGAGAGTGAATGGGGCCTCTGGAACTAGTTCATTTTTCATAAACATGGTTTTCTTTAGATTCAGCTGTAGACCTATCTTTCCACATTCTCGGTCAAAGTCAGCCAGCATTTGTGCCGCTTGGCTAATGTTTGGTGTTATTAGAGCGATGTCATCAGTGAAGCGGAGGTGGTGTAGTTGCCGACCATCTATCTTCACTCCCATTCCTTCCCATTCTAATTGTCGCATGATGTTCTCGGGGTGGCGCTGAAGAGTTTTGGTGAAATGGTATCACCCTGTCGAACCCCTCTTTTGACATCAATGATCACTTCTTTGTAGAATGGTGAGATCCTGGTGGTGGATCCGTAATACAGCTCACGAAGGATCTTGATGTATTGGAGTTTGAACACCCTGTTTGGCTAGGGCTTCGGTGACTGCTTCAGTCTCCACAGAATCAAAGGCTTTCTGTAAATCAATGAGCGTGAGACAGAGCGGCATCTTGTACTCCCTACAAACCTCAATGAGCTTGGTTACTGTGTGGATATGGTCGATTGTGCTGAATCCTTTCCGGAAGCCTGCTTGCTCGCATGGTTGTCCCTTCATCTAGTGTTCTGCTAATCCTGTTCAGGATGACTCATGTGAACAGCTTGTAGATGATGGACAACAGGCAATATCAAAATGGTGACATAATTCTCAATGTCAGAGCAAAGTAGGCACAGCCTGTGAGTCAGTTCACAGTTGATCATTAGAAAATAATCAGTGATGCTGAACTGTTGAATGCCTGTAACAAATCATCATGAACAACTTTGTAAACCAGAGTGTTCATATAAAGTGTAAGGGGAAATTTTCATATGGAGGCCTCACCACTATTCCAGGTGAACTCCAAAATATGCTAAAACAGAATTACTTTAAAGGTGTTATTAGTAACGGGGTGAGACATGATTATTACTATAAGCAGATTGAAGTATAAAATGAAATTTAATATAATATATTTTGGACCCCAAAGTTGTAAACTATAAAGTTGTTTGTATGTAAATGAGAATAGGCATTTTATTGTATTAAATGGTTTTAATTTTCTTATTTAAATTGGTCAAAATTATATAGTAATCACTAATTGGCTCTTACTGATTTATTTTTTCTGATCAGTTTGATTTGCTAGTTCTTAAAGTTTCACTGGAATAAGCAATATAAAAATCTTGTCTCTTGTCACTTGTCTTCCCGTTGTTCATTGATTTGCTCGAGCGGGCGCCAGTAGCGTCTCCATTCGTTGGGAATGAGATCCATTATTGTTACTGTTTTCGGCATATAGAATACACCACGGGTGACTTTGCCAGGCTCTGCCGTGGCTCTAGGTTCAAAAAGCAATCACTTGATCACTTGATCACTTGAATCCCGTTATTCATCGATTTGCTCGAGTGGGCACCAGTAACATTTCCATTGGACCCTACATGTGCCAATGTGGCCCAATGGCATCTGGTTGATTCAGGAATATGAAGAGCCTCAAATCATTTCTTCAGGGGTCTTTACAAGGAAGTCTGACCATCTTGTAGGTGGGCGGCCACATGATCTTTTGACATCCCGTGGATTCCAGTCGGTAACGGCTCTAGTCCAGCGGTTGTCTCCAATTGCATTACATGTCCAGCCCATCTGATTTTCGATGCCTTGGCAAAGCGAGACAGCGTCCCTGATTCTGGAATAGCGACGGAGGTCAGAACTCCGATTCCTTCACTCACTTGAGTGAGGCGTGATATTCCAAGCATAGCTCTTTCGATTCCTCTCTGGGAGACCTGAATAGCATTCTCATCCTGCTTTCATAGGGCCCAGGTCTCTGAGGCATATGTTAATGCAGGGAGAAACGGTGGAGTCGAAGAGATGTGCCTGGAGCCGGAGGTTCTTTGTCCTTTTAGCTATTTCTTCAATGCCTTTGAAGGCATTCCATGCCGCTCTCTTCCTCCTGCGCAGCTCAGGTTTTAGGTGCGTTCATCATGTTGACTTCTCGACCTAGGTACACATAACTGCTGCATTCAGAGATGTTTGTTCCATTGAGAATGAATGGGGCCTCAGGAACTAGTTCATTTCTCATGAACATAGTTTTTCTTCAGATTCAGCTGCAGACCTACCTTTCCACATTCTCGGTTAAAGTCAGCCAGCATTTGTGCCGCTTGGCTAATGTTTGGTGTTATTAGAGCGAGGTCATCAGCGAAGCAGAGGTGGTGTAGTTGCCGACCATCTATCTTCACTCCCATTCCTTCCCATTCTAATTGTCTCATGATGTTCTCGAGGGTGGCACCGAAGAGTTTTGGTGAAATGGTATCACTCTGTCGAACCCCTCTTTTGACATCAATGATCACTTCTTTGTAGAATGGTGAGATCCTGGTGGTGAATCCGTAATACAGCTCACGAAGGATCTTGATGTATTGGGTTTGAACACGCCCTGTTTTGACTAGGGCTTGATGACTGCTTCAGACTCCACAGAATCAAAGGCTTTCTGTAAATCAATGAGCGTGAGACAGAGCGGCATCTTGTACTCCCTACAAACCTCAATGAGCCTGGTTACTGTGTGGATATGGTAGATTGTGCTGAATCCTTTCGGAAGCCTGCTTGCTCACATGGTTGTCCTTCATCTAGTGTTCTGCTAATCCTGTTCAGGATGACTCGTGTGAACAGCTTGTAGAGGACGGACAACAGGCAGTTGGGGCGATAGTTGCTGTTGTGGCGAATGTCTCCCTTCTTGAACAGTAAGTGTCTGCTGGTTTTCCATTGGGAGGGTACCTTGCATTTGGACAGGTAGCGTGTGAAGAGCCAAACTAGTGTATTGATGAGTACAGTGTAGATTCTTTAGGTGTTCGGGTCTGACTTTGTCTGGGCTGGTGCTGTTCTACCTTCTTTACGACGAAGAGATGGCATAGGATTTCAGAAGGGAGGGCACGTTGGAAATGACTTATATCCATTGTAGATTTGGTATGTGGCAGGTGGATGTGGCTATCAAGATTTGAGTAGAAGTCCTGGATAATCTTCTCCATTTGCCTTCTGGAAGATTGTGATAGATCCATCAGGGGCGTTGGAGGGCAGTCATATTGTCTTAGTTGGCGGGGGCCAGGCGGGTAGTCACCGGAGAATACTTTTCCCCAGACTTCTGCTGCATGCTTCCAGTATTTGCTTTATACCTGCTCTTTGAGGTCTTCTTTTATCGCTTCTCACTGTTTTAGCAAACTTGGGCGTTAGCATTTGGTCTCCTGAGGCGCCTTGCCATGTTGGCGGGTGAGGCTCAGAAGTTTTCTGAAGACAAGCATCCTTTTAT